>MU729159.1:98773-111467 GCA_026770625.1 Nicotiana glauca
GGGGTAGGGCATTAGGACAGTTAAATACCCGGAGATCATCACTTCTGAGCCGTTAGATTTACTAACCTCGACGGCTCAGATCCAATCGGCCTGAAACTGTGTCGTTTCGTTGTGAAGATGAATTGGACCGGGTTTTTGGAATGGATATGGGCAGGTTCAAGGATGGAATCCGTTTGGGCTTGCATATTTAAAATCGAAATCTGGCCCAAATTAACCTTCTCTCGTTTTAATTCCTTCTCTCTTAATTCCCCCTTTTCATTTATTTCTAATTTCAAATCAATTTACAAAAATTCTTTTCTTCTTCTTTTTTTTTCTTTTTTTTCTTTTTTCAAAATTAAAATATTAACCTAATTATCCTAAAAGAAATAGTTAAACCTAAATGATAATTATCACCACTAATTAAATTAAAAACTACTAAAATCAAACATTAACTCCAAAAGTGCAAATTAAACTATTTTTGTGGTTTTTCCAATTTTTTTTAAAACCCTAATTACTAATTAATCCAAAAATATGTAAAATTAAGACCTGCATGCAAATGCAATGTATATTTTGTATTTTTTATTAATAAAAATACAAAGACAAAAATGCAAACAATTAACAAAAAATGTCACAAAATCCAGAAAATTGCAAACATTGAAAGAAGTCATTTTATTTTAAATTTCTGGGAGTAGTTCATATAGGGAAAAAATTACGTGCTCACGCTGCCCCTCTTTTCTCGGAAAAACTAAGAGTTTTAGTGCAAAGATAAGTGAGCGGATACGAGCGATTTTTTCCCGTTTGAATACTCCGTGTGAAGCATTTTTGAAAAATTTGACCGCGCCCTACTTTTGAGGTTGCCTACATATCCTTGGCTAAAAAGGAATCAGGTCTGTGTAGTTCGGAAAGTTTTGGTAGCTGGGACTACCAGGAGCTGTGATTTCACTATTGTTGCTATTGCTACTGCTTGCTGATCTCCTTATTACACCATGTCAAAAATAAAAAGAAGCTAGACTAGTCTACGATCGATGCATTACAAAAATCCTATCTATAGCTTCGAACTTGCTCTTGTGGTTCTTGTTGCCTTGTTGACTTGTATTCTCCTGGCGACATCCTTTTGTTGCTGCCTTGAATTGTGATCTACGATATTTTGCCCTTTCTCCAGGTGGCTGCCTGACTGCTGACTACACTTTGAGATGTTTTCCTTTCTCCGGGTGATGCTTGACCGCTAAACTTAAATGCATTCCCTGCTCTCCAGGCGGGCTCCTGATTGCTGTATTGAAAGGTATTCCTCTGTTCTTCAGGCGGGCTCCTGACTTCAACAAAATAGACAAAACAAAAATATTTTCTACCCCAGTTTGGTGGCTGGGTGCGCATGTGGTTGTAAACTAAATCAGGTTTCCAAATATCAGTAAAAACTTGAAAGATAAAATTTGAATTGTACATCCTTGTTCTCCAGGTGGGCTTCTGACTTCTAAAACTTGAAATGTATTCCTTTGTTCTTCGGGCGGGCTCCTGACTGCTAAAACTTGAAATGTATTCCTATGTTCTTCAGGCGAGCTCCTGACTTCAACAAAATAGATACAACAAAGAAAATCTCTTGCCCCCGTTTGGTGGCTGGGCATCATACTACCATATATTATTAAGAATTTAAAAGCTAAAACTTGAATTGTACTACCTCTGTTCTTCAGGCGGGCTCCTGACTGCTAAAACTTGAGATGTATACCTCTGTTCTCCAGGCGGGCTCCTGATTTCAAGAAAACTAAAAATTGACCCTCTTTTTTTCAAATCCAGACTTCTCTTCTTTTTTTTCAAATTCAGACTTCCTTTTTTTTAAAATTATTATCCTAGGAGGAAATTCATCGGACTAGGTTTCCTATTTAAGGAGAAAGATTCATCACACTAAGATTTTAATCATAGGTAAAAGTTCATCAGACTAGGTCCTTTTTTTTATCTTACGAGAAAACTTCATCAGACTAAGATTTTGATCCTAGGAGAAAGTTCATCAGACTAGGTCTTCCATTCTTATCTTAAGAGAAAATTCATCAGACTAAGACGTTTATCCTAGGAGAAAGATTCATCAAACTAGATTTTCTATCTTAGGAGAAAGATTCATCAGACTAAGACTTCAATCCTAGGAGAAAATTCATCACACTAGGTCCCTTTTTGTTATCTTAGGAGAAAGATTCATCAGACTAAGACATTTATCCTAGGAGAAAATTCATCAGACTAGGTCCATTTTTTGTTATCTTAGGAGAAAGATTCATCAGACTAAGATTTTTATCCTAGGAGAAAGTTCATCAGACTAGGTCTTCTATCTTAGGAGAAAGATCTTCTATCTTAGGAGAAATATTCATCAGACTAGGTGTTCTATCTTAGGAGATCAATTCATCAGACCAAGATTGCGATCCTAGGAGAAGATTCATCACACTATGTCCCCTTTTTTGTTATCTTAGGAGAAAGATTCATCAGACTAAGATTTCTATCCTAGGAGAAAATTCATTAGAATAGGTCTTCTATCTTAGGAGAAAAATTTATCAGACTAAGATTTTGATCCTAGGAGAAAATTCATCACACTAGGTCACTTTTGGTATCTTAGGAGAAAGATTCATCAGACTAGGATTTTGATCCTAGGAGAAAATTCATCAGACTAGGTCCCTTTTTTGTTATCTTAGGAGAAAGATTCATCAGACTAAGACGTTTATCCTAGGAGAAAATTCATCAGACTAGGTTTTCTATCATAGGAGAAAGATTCATCAGACTAAGATTTTGATCGGAAGGAAAATCCATCATACTAGGACTTTTTATCATAGGAGGAAAAATAGGATGAGCAATGCAAAATTTATGCACATTAGCAAGACAGATAAAAGCCAACGATTTGAGAAATTTCCCTCTGTTGGCTCTATCTTTTTTTTTTCTTCTTTTTTTTCTTCTTTTTTTTTTCTTTTTTTCCTTCTTTTTTTTCTTCCTTTTTTCCCTTTTTTTTAACCACTTTCCTTATGCCGCTTTGTTCCTGTTTCAAACAAAGAAAATTTTGAGCTATCACACCTCCATTTTTACCTACATCCCCGGAAAGGGTGTACAAGGAGTTTTTCCAATTAAAGTACAATCGAGACGGGATTATTTAATTAAGATTCAGAGTCACCAATTGGGATAGTTTTATGTTGTCCCAAATCACCGGTTCAAATTTCGAATCGAGGAAAAGATTGACTCTGTTTTACAGTCTGCGAACTAGAAATCCTGAATAAGGAATTCTGTTAACCCGAGGGAAGGTGTTAGGCATCCCCGGATTCCGTGGTTCTAGTACGGTCGCTTAAACTATTACAATTGGCCTATTATATGATTTTTTACATGTTTTAGCCTATGGTATGATTTTAAATTATTAACCGATTATTAGGAAGATTCAACGTTATCTAAAATACGTCTTTGAACCACACCACATGAAATGCACCCGCGGTCCACGATATATTTTATTTAACATTTTGAAATTTGGATTTGGGTCACATGAAATGCACACCCGAGTTTAAGGAAATTAATTTAAATTACACGCTTAAAGAAACTACGCATTTTTCAGTTTGCGAGGGCCATTGAAAATTTAACTAAATGGCACGCCTCGATTTCTAAGGATTAAAATTAATTAAGCGAGGGCCATGCATTTTGAGATTTTATTTGGCATGGCGCACATCGATTCCAATTCCAAAGGGTTTTCAAATCTAATTTGGAGAGCCATAATATTATGGAATATCATTAGTCAAAATGTGGTAAATTGATAAGAGTCTAAAAATACTACAACATCTTTACTACTAACATCCATTTCGAGACAGAATCGATGAGTGAATCCGTCAATATAATAATAGAGTCTTTTAATTCTCTCCAGTAAGATAGGATTAGCTATAAGGATAGAAAAAATACAACACATATTATAACTCTTAATTATCCAGATCGAGAAGTTATATATTAAGCAACCCACATGAAAATCAAACGTGAATTTCAACAAAACCAAGCATTAGAGTAAAAGACGTTAACGCAGCTAAACTAAATCAAAGTTGATGAAAGCTCAAATAATGTATTTAAAAGTAAAAGTCCACCTCTAGATATGATGAGCAGCAGAAATATACATACACAAAAAAAATCATTCAAACAACATATAAGAAAAACATGAAATAGAATGAAGAGAGGAAAAAACTGACCTCTATTATCTCAGAAAATTCGGCTGCACTACATGGCCAGGAAAAAGAACCTTGACCGGAGATCAACGACAACGGAAACCTCGACTTGGACTAACATAAAATCCTCAACCAAACACTCGGCTCTTTTGACCGGATAAAACTCGACGAAGTGACTAAAAAAAAAACTCAAAAACTAGAGCGGACGAAATCCATATGGAAGCAACTGAATTTTTCTTCTCTTTTTTATTTGTACTTTTCTTTTTGAATGAAAAATCAGTGAAGGATGAACATCAAAACTAAACCATAAGTTTTCCATAAACTTTCTTCTTTCAATTTTCTGTCCTCTTTCCGTTTCTCTATCTATGTGCATGTGTGTTTGAGGGACATGATCAAGTTGGGTTTTGTGAGATGGGGTGAGGCTCGGCTGCTTCTATGTGAAGGGAGGTTTGGCAGCTGAGACGTACGGACTTTCCCTTGTAGGGGTGCTATTGATGATTAAGGAAATTAGAGAAATCGGAGGTCAAAAATGGGGGTGCGGCCCTCTTTTTTAGGCATTCGCCGTTTTTTCTTGGTTATTTAGTCTTAGGTATTCATGTGAGGGTGCGGCCGATTGTTTGTTTTTAGTGTGTAGGGTGTTGTTGCTCAGCTGCTATGGAGGATGGTGGGCAGAGGAGTGTTTGGCGTTGTGGTGGTGGTCATTTTTGGTTAGGAAGCAACCATGGCAGAAGGATGAAGAAGAAGATAGGATAGGGGTGGGGTCGTCCGTTTGATTGCTGCATTTTTTGTTCTTGAAGAAGAAGCTGCTGGGAGCAATGGAATGAAGAAGAAGATCTGGGAAGTGGGTCTCCTTGGAGTTATATATGGCTGGCCCCTCTTTATGCCTTCGGGATTTGATTTTATAGAAAAGACTGGTCAATTCTTTTAGCTCCTTTTTCCCGTTTTTCTTTTCACTTTTTCAATTTTGTTTCTTTTTACCAGATTTTCGTTCTTCTCTTTTCCCGCTTTTTGTTCTTTTTCCCTTTTTTTTCGTCCTTTCCCTAAACGTTCCCCCTTATAGAAAGAATATTGTCTAACTGAACCAAATGGAATCTGCACTCATATGCAGGTGGTCCCCAAGGTAAAATTGGTTAATGAGGATAATGTTCAAGAAAGTAAAATAAAAAGAATAATAAAATATAAAAAGCACATGAAAATGTGACGTGAGGTAGTGTGCGGGTGAACTTTTAGTGAGAGCATGTGAAGTTAGTTAGAAAATAATCTTTGCTAAGCGGTATTTTGAATTGGTTCTTTCTTTTTTTCTTTTTTTTTTAGTAATTTCTTTTCTTGATAACAAATAAATAAAATAGAATCTACTCCTATTAAATCAAAAAATAGCACAATAATATTACTACCTACTCGAATTTCAGTTGTTGAAAACATCTAACTTAAAAATTGCACTAAACTAGATAAAACTTATATTATTATTTTTGAAACTTTTCTACCCTTTGCCAGCACAAAACTACAACTCTAAAAATGTGACTCTTTTTGTATGATTTTAATTTTATTAAATAAACTTACTAAAATAAGTGAAATAAAGGCTAAAATATGTAGATTAAACTTAAGATTATTTACAACTAAAAGTGTTGAAAAATATTATTTTTGTATTTTTTCCGAAAATAAAACTAACTAGACAAAATATCAACTAGCTAGAATAAGATTTTTTTATTTTTTTTTGTGAATTTTCATTTTTTTTGTGATAAAATAAAGTAAAATTAGTTGAAATAAAGATATTAGGCCTAAATTAAATATTTACACGCTTAAAAATATAAAATTTTGGGGAGCGTCAAAAATCACATGTCTACAGCTGCCCCTCTTTGACTGGAAACGCGAAGAGTTTTCAGACAAAGAATGACTAGACAGGTCTTTGACCCGACCCTTATTTGGGGAGACTAAAACTAAAAGAAAGGGAAATGTGACCGAGCCCTGGTGTCTGAGCTTCCTACATATCCTTGGCTATAAAGGAATCAGGTCACGTGTAGTTCAGAAGTGAATGAGGTGATTGAGTGTGTGAAGAGGATGAGAGTCGAGTGAGGTTCCGTCCGAGGCTCCGGTTCGCTGTCCCGTTATTACATCAAAATCAAAAATGAAAAAGACTAAGTAAGCCTATCATCTAAGAGTTACAAGATTCATATCTATGAGTCTTCTGAAGCTTGATCTTGAGTCTTGGTTGGTTCTTCATGCGGACTCTGATCTGAATCTTGCTGCTTGATAGCTGCAGGTGTTGGTTCAATCTTCTTCAGCTTTTCAAACCAAGACAGGACATGCAGAGCTTGTGAACTCAACTCTGTCTTGAGCAGCTCACATCTTCCATTAACTTCTGCATTTGGATTCATTTCTTTTTTGTTCTTTTTCTTTATTTTGGATTGAGACTCATTCTTTTGGTCATCTCGAACCCTGTGTCTCGAGGTAAAACCTACTCATACACCAAAACAAACAAACGAACAAAATTTTCCTGCCCCAGTTTTCACTAGAAAAATTTCGTGAGTTATTTGTAACAAAAATCTAAACGATTTTCTTCTTTTTTTTTTCTTTTTTTTAAAAGCAAATAAAATAAGGATTGCATCTATCTAGAAAGGAAATGATCAGGGGATGGAGCCTTTTATCTAAAAATGTCAACTCAGGGATTGTTGTCCTAATGTTGGCGAAAAGGAAACTAAGGAAAGGAGGCACTATGTCTAAAAAGCTCAACTCAGGGATTGGAGCCCTAATGTTGGCAAAAAGGCGACTAGGGAATGGAGGCCCTATGTCTAAAAAGGCTCAACTCAGGGATTGGAGCCCCAATGTTGGCAAAAGGCGACTAGGGAACGGAGGCTCTATGTTTAAAAAGGCTTAACTCAGGGATTGAAGCCCTAATATCGGCAAAAGGCGACTAGGGAATGGAGGCCCTATGTCTAAAAAGATCAACTCAAGGACTGGAGCCCTAATGTTGGCTAAAAAGGCGACTAGGTAATGGAGGCCCTGTGTCTAAAAAGCTCAACTCAGGGATTTGAGCCCTAATGCTGGCAAAAGGCGACTAGGGAATGGAGGCCATATGTCTAAAAAGTCACAACTCAAGGATTGGAGCCCTAATGTTTGAAAAATGAGACTGCTAAATTGTGTACTTATGCTAAAATGAACCAAGAAGGATTTTGTTTTTTAGACAAACAACTTTTTTTTTCAAAGGAAAGAACAAATGAACTTTTTTTTTGAATTATCCTAGGAGAAAATTCGTCAGACTAGATTTTCTATCTTAGGAGAAAGATTCATCAGACTAAGATTTTGATCCTAGGAGAAAGTTCATCAGACTAGGTCTTTTTTTTTTGGTTATCTTAGGAGAAAAATTTATCAGACTAAGATTTCTATCCTAGGAGAAAGTTCATCAGACTAGGTCTTCTATCTTAGGAGAAAAATTCATCAGGCTAAGATTTCGATCCTAGGAGAAAATTCATCAGACTAGGTCCATTTTTGTTATCTTAGGAGAAAAATTCATCAGACTAAGATTTCTATCCTAGGAGAAAATTCATCATATCAGGTATTCTATCTTACGAGAAAAATTTATCAGACTAAGATTTTGATCCTAGGAGAAAATTCATCAGACTAGGTCCCTTTTTTGTTATCTTAGGAGAAAGATTCATCAGACTAAAATTTCTATCCTTGGAGAAAATTCATCAGACCAGGTATTCTATCTTAGGAGAAAAATTCATCAGACTAAGATTTTGATCCTAGGAGAAAATTCGTCAAATTAGGTCCATTTTTGTTATCTTAGGAGAAAGATTCATCAGACTAAGATTTCTATCCTAGGAGAAAGTTCATCAGACTAGGTTTTCTGTCTTAGGAGAAAAATTCATCACACTAAGATTTTGATCCTAGGAGAAAATTCATCAGACTAGGTCCCTTTATTGTTATCTTAGGAGAAAGATTCATCAGACGAAGATTTTGATCCTAGGAGAAAATTCATCAGACTAGGTCCCTTTTTTGTTATTTTAGAAAAAAAATTCATCAGACTAAGATTTCTATCCTAGGAGAAAATTTATCAGACTAGGTTTCCTATCTTAGGAGAAAGATTCATCAGGCTAAGATTTATATTGGAAGGAAAATCCATCAGACTAGGAATTTTATCCTTGGAGGAAAAATGTGAATATCAATGGAAATATTTTATGCACAATAGCAAGATAAATAAAGGCAAAGATTTGAGGAACTTCACTTTGTCAGCTCTTCTCTTCTTTTCTTTTCTTTGTTTTTTTTTCTTTTTCTCTTTTGTTTTGAACCACTTTCCTTGCACTACTTTGTTCCTGCTGCATACAAAGAAAAATTTGTCAGTTTTGAAAATGGTGCTCGGTTTGTTGCCTTGAGTCTTGGACAACTTGGCTTTTGCTCAATCAGCTTGAGTCGGTTTCAAGAGACTTTTGCTCTGCATCAACCCTAAATTATTCACACCCAGTACCATTTGTATTTGTGGCTCAATCAGCCTTGTCCTGATTGGAGATCTTTGCTCGGGTAACCTTTTCTGATATCTTGAATGACTTCCTACTTTTTGAGCAATTTATCTATCAGAGAGAATCACCAGTTATCTTTGCTTGCGCCAAGTAGACTGACACGAGTTTTTTGGGGGGAAACCTTTGCATGAATCCTCAAGTCATGTTGACTGTAACAACTGAGTGTGCTGGCCAAATTTACTTTGTGCAACTGAAAAGCTGGTAGCAGATTTTGAAATCTTTTGTTGCTTGTTTTGACAAGGATAAACTTAAAATGAAGGACAGAAATGATGCAAAGAAACAAATATTAACAAGAAATGCCCATGTCGGAAGGACAGAAGGAAGAGTTTTTTTTTTCTTTTTTTTTTCCAATAACTAGCCTTAATGGTCAGGACATGCATTTTGGACTCAACGGCCTGATCTATAAAACTAATTCAATCTTCCCTTTTACTATTCTTACGAGCTTTGAAGTCGGGATTATAGGTGTCGATTCTTTGTATCAGCTTCACGACTCACTTTTGGCTAGTGGTGCCCTGGGGGGGTCTTCACCAGCAAGTCTCTCTTATTTGTTCATCTCTACTTACCGTCGTCTTACAGTAACCGTGAGGTTTTTCACTAATAAGGCTCTCTCATTTTTATTTTCTTTTTTTTCTTTTGCTTTTTCTTTCCCCTTCTTTTTTTGCGAGAAACTTGACAGTGCTCTATGTCGTGTGACAACCATTGCTCATTGCTTGTTTTTCTTGGCATTCTTGAAGGTTGATCATGAGGTCTTTATTTGGAAGGTTTTGGATATGGGTAGGAAGAAAGGGTCGGCATGACGGCTCAACAAGTGAGGGGTTGTAGACTTACAACTTTTGGAATCGACTCTTTCAAAAGTGAAATAAACTTTTTTTTTGACCCAGTTTTAGATATTAGGGATTTTTCGGATTTTTCTGAATTCTTATTTGGTTGGACCGAATCGTAAGGCTGCCTACGTATCCTTATTTTTTAAGGAATCAAGTCTAACGTAGTTCAAACATCTAACCTAACTATTTTTCATCTTTCTTTCTGTTTTTTTTCTTTTTCTTTTCTCTTTTTTTTTTCTTTCAAAACAAATTGCCCCAACTTCTATTTTCTAGGGGCATGGACCTTTGACTGTTCTTTTCTTTTCTTTTTTTTTCAGTTGAACTTTCTAAGAATTGCCCCAGTTTGTATTCATGGGACATGGACTCTTTTTTTTCATTTTTTTCTTTTTTTTTTTACTCTTAACTCTAAACTTGATTCCAAAATAGGGTGGTCAAAGAAAATAATACAGGCTCAAAAAGGGTAGCGAAGGATATAAAGTGTTTGGGTAGCAGAAAAAGGGCCACCCAACCTCGAGAACGCCAAACATAGTATCTTTTCGCGATCACAGCATTGATGAACATGTCTGTCTTCTTGGTGTATCATGGTCACAAGACACTTTTCATCCCTTACTTTTCAACAGAATTCAATTGATTAAACATCCTCAAGCCCGATCTTCACAATGATTTGAAGGTGAATTTTACTCGACCTTAATTCCAAAGTATTTCAACTCTTTATTCATCCTTAAAAGTGTTTTTTTTAATTCAGTTATCCAATTCCAGCTTAAATCAGTTTTCTAAGATCTAGCCAAAAATTCTGCATGCATGTTGTAACGACCCGACCGGTCGTTTTGAGTACTAGCGCTCCCTTCCATAGTCGGAGGCTATGAATAGCTTCATTTCAGGAATTATGACTTGTACGCATGGTCGGAATTGAATTTCAGGAAGTTCGGGATTAATTTGGGAAGAGAATTCTCATTTCAGAAGCTTAAAGTTGAAGGAATGAACTAGGATTGGAATTTTGAGTAAACAACTTAGGAATCGAGATCTGAAGGTTCCGACAGGTTCGTATGATGATTTCGTACTTGGGCGTATGCCCGGATTGGGTTTTAGATGACCCGAAAGCGTTTTGGCGCCTATTGTGGAAGTTGGCATTTTGGAACAAATTTCATAAGTTTGGTTTGAAGTGTATTTCAGTGTTATCAATGTCCGTTTGGAATTCTGAGAATGGGAATAGCTCCGTATGGTGATTCTGGAGTTGGGAGCGCAATCGGAAGTGAATTCGGAGGTCCGTAGGTCATTTTGAAGCCATTTTGGCTAAAGATAGAAATTTCAATGTTTTTGAGAAGTTTGATCGGAGGTTGACTTTTTGATATTGGGGTTGGAATCTAATTCCGAAAGTTGGAGTAGATCCGTAATGTCAAATATGATTTGTGTGCAAAATTTGAGGTCAATCGGACGTGATTTGATAGGTTTAAACATCGGAAATAGAAGTTTGAAATTCTAAAGTTCATAAATCTTGAATTGGGGTGTAATTCATGATTTTAGAGTTGTTGGATATGATTTGAAGCCTCGAGAAAGTCCGTAATGTGTTTTGGGATTGGTTGGTATGTTTGGTTAGGGTCCTGGGGGCATCGGGTGGATTCCGGATGGTTAACGGATCAAAATTTGGAATTTAGGAAGGCTTGAGGTTGCTGCTTCTGTCATAACCGCATCTGCGGTTCTTTGACCGCAGAAGCGGGACCGCAGATGCGGTCGAAATCTCGCAGAAGAGAAAAGGGGCCAGGCCCAAGGAAATCGCAGAAGCGGTTCCGCTTAAGCGGCCCAGCTCCCCTTGCCCAAAGCCGCAGAAGCGGCCATCGACCGCAAAAGCGGTATCGGCAGAAGCGAAAAATACACCGCTGAAGCGAAAAATGCTGGGCAGTAGGCTTGTTTTAAAATCGTGATTGGGAGTTCATTTCTCTCATTTTTCATGGCTTGGGGCGATTGTTGGAGAGCTTCGAAGAGGGATTCTCATCTGCTATGCTAAGGCAAGTGATTCCCACCCATTTTTGAGTTGAATACATTAATTATGTATCGATTTAGGCTTTGGAAATTTTAGAAATGGAGGTTTTTGGTGGAAACCTAGAAAAATTATATTCTTTGGATTTAGCCACAAATTTGAGCATGGAATTAGGAGTAAATTATATATTTGAGCTAGAGAAGCCATGGGTAAACTTTATCTTCGAAAACTTTTGGGATTCCGGGCACGTGGGCCCGAGGGTGTTTCGGTTGAATTTCCAATCGGAGTTAGAAATTGCTATAAATTACTTTGTAATGAATATTTGAGCATATATTAATGGATTTGTATGACCATTGGCTAGTTTTGGAGCTTTGCGCGTTGGTTCGAGCCTTCGAAAGAATGTAGAATGCCGATTATGGATCTTCGGAGCAAGGTGAGTCTCCTTTCTAATCTTGTGAGGGGGAATTTACCCCATAGGTGAGTTAAATTGGTTATGTGCTCCTATTTGTGGTGGCTACGTACGCACGAGGTGACGAGAGTCCGTGCGTAGCTACTATTATGCTATTGTCCGGGTAGTCTAGGACCCAAAAGTATGTTATATTTGGATTATTTGTGAACTCATTGATGGCTTGAATTGCTTAAATCATTAAATTAATAAATTAATTTCTAAAAAGTCTTAAGCTTCGTTTTCTCACATAATTAAAGAGAATTGGCCTTCTTGGATAATTGCTCCATGATTGACTTGTTGATTGACTGACTGTCTGTGTGTGTTTATTTTGGAATGGGACGAACGCCTCGGTAGATTAAATAGATGCATCTATTGGTTCGGGCCGCTCGACCCTCGGCAGTGCACAGTTTACATTTCTCTTGGAGTGGGTCGTCGCCTCAGCATGATTTGCGCATGTTGGTGTTGTTGCCTTGAACTTAATTAAGTTAGTATTGCCTTTTTGTGGCTTAAAGGTATTTGGATTATATTCAAAAGAAATTCTGGGAAATTTCCTATGAAAGATGTCACGACCCAAACCCGGTCGTGATGGCGCACAACCCTAAAGCTAGGCAAGCCTGACAGACAATCGCTCCTAATTCAACAATAAATCTCAAAACCGACAATTTAAGGAGAATATAATAGTTTTAGAATAATAATCCAATATTTGTAGAAGAATAATACTGAGAAATACAAAGTCTGATAAAAATACTCCCAAAAGATCTGGGGTCACGAGTCTAGAGCCTCTA
>MU729159.1:124206-160455 GCA_026770625.1 Nicotiana glauca
CCATCTCGTCTCTACTCCTTCGGGATTAGGCGGGATACTCACTGAGTACACGCTGATTACGTACTCATACTATACTTCTGTGCATTTTTGTTGCACAGGTATATATACTTCTAGCAGCCTACTGGGCGTAGCAGCATGGATGACTCTAGGACTAGGTGAGCTGCATTGTTCGAGTCGATCCGCAGCTAATGTAGTTCCTTCCAGTATTTTTTTATTATTTATTCCCTATACACTATATTTCGGATAGATGTATTTTATTTTCCTTATCGATAGTTGCTCATGCACTTGTGACACCGGGTTTCTAGGATGGTTTCGAAGAAATTGTACTAATCATTTACTGTTTAATTTGAATTGAAGTAATGATTATTTTTAATTATGAAAAATGGAAGGAGAAATCTTAGATTTTAAAAAGTATTTAAAGTGAATTTAATTGATAATTTAGTTGGCTTGCCTGACACAGGTGTCCGGCGCCACCCCGACCCTTAGTGGATTTTGGGTCGTGACAACATGGTATCAGAGCACTAGGTTCCCGTCGATCTCACGAGTCATGAGCAAGTCTAGTAGAGTCTCGCAGATCAGTACGGAGACGTCTGTACTTATCCTCGGGAGGCTACAGGGCTGTTAGGAGTACTTCCCTTCTTGATTTCCTTATCTTGTGGTTCGATTCCTTTGAGGCTTATGCCTTTGACTCCTTCCCACTCAATCTTACGCGACGCGAGCACTTGTTATAAATCAAAAATCGAAGGATTATAATGGCACTACAAATGTGGTGCGGGATGATTTTCTCGGTATAGTTGATTGGACTATTATAGTCGCATTATGGGGGGATTTTCTATTATTTCAGCTCAGTAACAGAACTTCTAAGAGCCTTGAGGCTAGGCACAGGTTGCCATAATGCTTATGAGCAATTATTCCGCAGTGTTGTTGTGATGGTAGGGCGATTGCCCACGTGTCGGGGCAGTGAATGAATTAAAGAGAGGTTTACTCAGTGTGTAATCAAGGGGATTCAGCATTTTATTCCCAGCAGGGGAAGGTCAATCGGACTAAGGATGGCCAGATGGGGGGCTGGTGGAAGTAATGAAATGTGGTAATTGCAAGCGTGGTGGAGTTCTCCTCTATATGGGGGTGCTGTTGTCCTAATTGAATGCTTTAAGTTTTTCAGTGTTATAATCTGCTACAATTCGCCTTATGGTGGGATATTGTGAAATGCTATTGAAGATACAACCGTTAGATATCGCATGGTGTGGTGGTTTAGGATTGAATCAGTATTTAAATGTTGGCGGTTCGAGAAAGATGACCTTCGGAAAAGTTTAAAGTCAGTAACAAATCGTGGATTCGATTTCCAAGAAGATACATTTTATTAAGGCAACAACTGAGCAGCAAAAGATAAGAAAATATGTGGGAAGTGTCAGGCAGAGTTTTAAACTTCTAAAAGGCCAGGCATAGGGAGCGCAGGCCAAACAATTGATTAAAGGAATGAGTTTGCCCAAAGTGGGAGAGTGGCGGAGCTGTATAGGCCCTAATAGTAGGATGACTACGCGCCTAAGGATAGTTTGGAAGGATCTGGGATCTTAACGTCGGGCAATGGAAGTCTGTAGAGTTAATTTGAAGCATGGGGTTGTTATGCGGCAGGAGATTTGGTATGACGGAAAGGAGCTGCTTGAAATGAAGAAAGATGTAGCATGACTTTGGAGTGGAAGGATGTTGTCGCGCATTTAATGGGTGTCCACGAGGGGTAAATGGACTGGTGCAGCTAGAAAGTGAGCTTGGACTCAGGATTTGGTTATTGATGTCATAGTGATTGTATCTCGTGCAGCAGCATTGGAAGGTGTCGGGAGGTGATTTCCAAAGGCGTTTTATTTCCCCGTGAGCAGGTTAGCGATCGCATGGTTGGTGAAGCTTCTGTAAGGAATTATATTGGTTATCCAACAAGGAGTTCGGTTGTGCGAATGTGGATGATGATTCAGAATGCGAAAGATGGGGATTTACAGAAAAATTCCAAGAATTTGCGGCGGATGACTGCGCAAGGTTATGTCAATAAGAGATTAAGGAATCTCGGTGAATTCCAGAGTTGTGAAATAATGGCTGGAAGCTAAGTGGGAAAGTCCCACCGCCTATGATTGGGTTGTATGGTTAACTACTCGTGAAGTTTTGGTTATTTGCATACTGAGGGGTTATCCCAGCTACGGAAAAAATACCATCAGTAGTAATTTGAGCAGGGGAATTATTAAAGATGTGCTATAATTGGCCTTGTTGGCTCATATTCGAATATGGGAAAAGATTCAGGATTGATGCCTTGTATAGAAGCAGGTTTAAAGGGGGTGATTATGCCAGGTGCTTCATTGAGAGGGTATTAATGTGCTAGAGAATTTAGGGAGTTGATTATATTCGGGATCAAGTCAGAGCGGGTGGCTCTAAGCAACGATCCTAGTAGATCCTAAGGGATAAAGTGTGATGCCCAATGATTTCAAGCCTATGAGTACGGTTAAGGATCAATATTTGTAACGGCTTATGAGAAGGTGCCCAGAATGTTCTATGATATTTTGACTTGTGGTGTACATTTGAGAAATATGAAGTAGTTCATGGGATTCGGGACAACATGGTTTCGTGGTTTAAGGTCACTTGGGGTGAGTGTAGATGGAGTATATTGTGTGTTGAATGGAGTTAGTCTTAATCCTAAGGCAAGCAAGGATGAATTGGAAGGAGGTGGATTAATTAGCCATAGTTGAATTTGGCATGTTGGGATCTGTGATCAGTTCATTCTGCGTGATCAAGTTATGTGTATGATTTGTGGTGGTGCGTGTGAGGCTCGTCGTCTGCCGTAATTGATGTTATTCGGAAGCATTCTTCTGTTATGGCTTGTTAAGTGAAAGCGGATTCCGAAAGGGCTATGGTGGCTTGGACCACTACTTAGAGATTTACATATCCTACGGTTATGGGAATTCACCTGTGTGTTGCTATGATTCTCCTGAAATGAGTTAAGTAAAAAGTTCTTATGTGACGAAGTGTTAAAATATTAATGATTCCGGAGTTACGATAAAAATCGTGTTCTATCATATGTTGGCACGTTGGGTGCAGTGAGTAGCATGGAGATACGAAGTAAGGATCAAGGTTACGGTTCGAGGTTGACAAGGATGTCACGGGCTCGGATTATCAAGGAAAGGGTTGAATGATTAGAGTAAATTGGTATTGTCTTCAGTGTCACCTGAGATCGATGTTTTGTGAAAAAGGCCTTACATCCTGGTTAAGGATTCTTGATCGCTTTTCAGTGTTAGTGCGGCCGGTGGTTCAGGTGTGCGGACCCGTTGTTTATTTCGAGAGATTGTGGGAGCGTGCCCCACGGGAAGATTGCATAAGTGCGACATGCAGTCACTCGATTGACTAAAGATTTAAACCAAGTATGAAGATTGTGGTAATGTCACAAAAAAATTGAGAAAACTATGCCTGGAAGGTACTTTGTTTATTGGGTTATGAACTGAGTTATGATGGTTGTTCTTATGTGTTATGAGGGAAAGGGAGTTACTATGGACCTTTGAAAGGTTATTAGCCAAGTCGGTACAATCAGAAATCGGCTTGAGATCAGTGGATTGATTTATATGCGAACAGGGCTTTATATCAAGCCAGTTGTGTATGTTTCAGCGAGCGTTCCTTATGGAGGGACAATCGGGGTGTTATTTTGTCATCAGCTATTCCAGGTAATGATGTATTGCGCCGTATGAGTTGTGATACGGCTTGGTAAATTCTTATGTGGTAAGGTTCCGCGTGGCAATGATGTTATGTGAGCGGAATGGCTCTCGAGATTTAGATCTGGTATCGCACCTCAGTTATACTTGAGTTTTGTAGCTTATGGCGCTATGTGTTCCCCAGGGAATGGCACTATACACTTAGAATGCTTGTGACCAAGATTCGGTATTCATTGCAATGAGCAATTTAGCTCGATGTGTATCTCATTATGTGAGTTCTACGTGTGGATCGGGTGGCACGCCGCCATGGGTATATTATTTGGATCGGGTCGGGTGGCACACCGCCATGGTTATGCTGTGTGGATCGAGTTGCGCGCCATAACAGTGTGATGTTGAGAGTAGTTTTCTATATGCTAATTTTGTATGTCCTGCTTCCTATTTTCTAAGGAAAGTCTGTAGTAGTGCGGGAGTTAGGTACTTCCTTCCAGAGTTCGTTTTCCTTTGGCATTGCGTTCGAATTTGTGGCCTATTGGCGCATGGTAGCATTATATGAGATTTTAACAATTTCTGGGGTGGCTTATTGCCTGAGCAGTTGTATCGGATGAGACGAGATCTCTTGATCTAGGATTATGTGCAATCCAGCTGTTTGAGGTATGTTATGGAGATAAGACCATTATTGGGTTCATAATGAGGTGAAGGTTTTGTCAGAAGTATAGACCTAATGTTTTGTGGACTCAGCAGTCGATTATGAATGTTGGTATATCTCTTCTGTCATGGCGGTATGGTAAAGGATACAGTAAGACCTATATATATCATGGGGTGCAATGGGAACATCAGACTAGTAGGATTTTGGCCAAGTTGATCAAAAAAGGGCTATTGTGGTCCTGTGGACTAAGTGTCGCAAAGTAAGAATCCAGCAAAGTTATGCAGTCATGTTTGAGTACAGCGTGTAGTGATAGATATAGTGGTCGTATGTTGGAAACGGGCCTGGAATAGGATTCCAGATGTTGGAATCGGGCTCTAAGTCTTATTTGCCTGAAAAAAGGGAATATCTTCAGAATTTATCGATCTAATGTGCTCAGCTAAGTTGTGGTAGCACAGGAAGGTGCATGAGGTGCTAAACAGTAATTTTAGACTACTTCTGTATAGTTCTCAGCACGTTCGAGGACGAACGTATGTTTAAGTGGGAGAGAATGCAACGACTCGACCGGTCGTTTTGAGTACTAGCGCTCCGTTCAGCATTCGGAGGCCATGAATATCTTCATTTCACGTATTATGACTTGTACGTGTGGTCGGAATTGAATTTCGGAAAGTTCGGGATTAATTTGGAAAGAGAATTCTCATTTCGGAAGCTTAAAGTTGAAAGAATGAACTAGGATTGGAATTTTAAGTAAACGACTTCGGAATCGAGATCTGAAGGTTCTGACAGGTTTGTATGACGATTTCGAACTTGGACGTATGCCCGGATCGGGTTTTGGATGACTCGAGAGCGTTTTGGCGCCGATTGTGGAAGTTGGCATTTTGGAAGAAATTTCATAAGTTTGGTTTGAAGTGCATTTCAGTGTTATCAATGTCCGTTTGGAATTCCGAGACTAGGAGTAGCTCCGTATGGTGATTCTGGAGTTGGGAGCACGATCGGAAATAAATTCGGAGGTCCGTAGGTCATTTTGAAGCCATTTGGCTAAAGATAGAAATTTAAATATTTTTTAGAAGTTTGACCGGAGGTTGACATTTTGATATCGGGGTTGGAATCTAATTCCGAAAGTTGGAGTAGATCCGTAATGTCAAATATAATTTATGTGCAAAATTTGAGGTCAATCGGACGTGATTTGATAGGTTTAAACATCGTAAATAGAAGTTTGAAATTCTAAAGTTCATAAAGCTTGAATTGGGGTGTAATTCATGATTTTAGCATTGTTGGATATGATTCGAAGCCTCGAGCAAGTCCGTAATGTGTTTTGGGATTGGTTGGTATGTTTGGTTGGGATCCCGGGGGTCTCGGGTGGATTCCGGATGGTTAACGAATCAAAATTTGGAATTTGGGAAGGCTTGAGGTTGCTGCTTCTGTCATAACCGCATCAGCGGTTCTTGGACAGCAGAAGCGGGACCGCAGATGCGGTCGAAATCTCGCAGAAGCGAAAAGGGGCCAGACCCAAGGAAATCGCAGAAGCGGCTCTGCTTAAGCGGCCCCCAGACCGCAGAAGCGGCCCAGCTCCCCTTGCCTAAAGCCGCAGAAGCGGCCATCGACCGCAAAAGCGGTATCGGCAGAAGCGGAAAATGCACCACTGAAGCAAAAAATGCTGGGCAGTAGGCTTGTTTTAAAATCGTGATTGGGAGTTTAGGTACACCTGTCCTAGACGGAAAGATACGCAAATAGCACGTAAGATGCATCAGGATGGTCTTTTAATTTGGGTACACCTGTCCTAGACGGACCAACCCCTGTGTTGAGTCCCCAAAGTCAAGTGCACATGATGCAAAAAAGCGTTCCTACTAGGGATCCGGCATGAGGCTTTGTTATACTAAGTCTAAAAATCTAGGTTTATTGTTCTAGACCTGGTTTACCCGAGCGGACAACTCGAGCCGAAAGGGGGAAGCATACCGGGAATATAGAAGCTTCACCGGTTTTGCAACTTGTCTGAACCTCGTTCTAAAATGGGATAAGACTCTAGACAAAAGAGAAGTCACACGAAGTGCACCCTTCTCCATGATTTAGAAAACTCAGTGAGAGGAAGGGTTTCGTAGCAGTTTATATACAGTTCACAGAATATCAAAGCGGTAAAAGCATTTAACACATTAGGCTTAAACATGTAGGAAAATCAGATAATAAATAAAGTCAATCGTAACAGCTATTCTAAGCTCGAATTCTTAAACCCTGAATCGAAGTTCTGGGTTTGGATCCCCAGCAAAGTCGCCAGAGCTGTCACACCTCCTTTTTTACACACTACCTCGAAGGATAGTGTATAAGGGAGTTTTTCCAATTAAAGAACAATCGAGACGTGATTATTTAATTAAGATTCAGAGTCGCCACTTGGGATAGTTTCATGGTGTCCCAACTCACCAATTCAAATCCCGAATCGAGGAAAAGATTGACTCTGTTTTACAGTTCGCGAACCAGAAATCCTGAATAAGGAATTTTGTTAACTCGAGAAAAGGTGTTAGGCACCTCCGAATTCCGTGGTTCTAGCACGGTCGCTTAAACTATTACAATTGGCCTATTATCTGATTTTAAAATATGTTTTAGCCTATGATATGATTTTAAATTATTAACCGATTTTAATCAATTTTAGGAGGATTCAACGTTATCTAAAACACGTCTTTAAACTACACCACATGAAATGCACCTGCGATCCACAACATATTTTATTTAACGTTTTGGGATTTGAATTTGGGTCACATGAAATGCACACCCGAGTTTAAGAAAATTAATTTAAATTACGCGCTCAAAGAAACTACGCATTTTCTAGTTTGCAAGGTCCATGGAAAATCTAGCTAAATGGCACGCCTCGATTTCTAAGGATTAAAATTAATTAAGCGAGTGCCATGCATTTTCAGATTTTATTTGGCATGGCGCACCTCGATTCCAATTCCAAAGGGTTTCCAAATCTAATTTTGAGGGCCATAAGATTATGGAATATCATTAGTCAAAATGTGGTAAATTGATAAGAGTCTAAAAATACTACAACATCTTTACTACTAACATCCATTTCGAGACAAAATCGATGAGTGAATACGTCAATATTATAACAGAGTCTTTTAATTCTCTCCAGTAAGATAGGATTAGCTATAAGGATAGAAAAAGCACAACACATATTATAACTCTTAATGTTCCAGATCGAGAAGTTATATATTAAGCAACCCACACGGAAATCAAACGTGAATTTCAACAAAACCAAGCATTAGAGTAAAACACGTGAACACAGCTAAACTAAATCAAAGTTGATGAAAGCTCAAATAATGTATTTAAAAGTAAAAGTCCACCTCTAGATATGATGAGCAGCAGAAATATACATGCACAAAAAAAATCATTCAAACAACATATAAGAAAAACATGAAATAGAACGAAGAGAGAAAAAAATTGACTTCTATTATTTTAGAAAATTCAGTTGCGCTACATGGCCGGGAAACAGAACCTTGACCGGAGATCAATGGCAACGAAAACTTCGACTTGGACTAACAGAAAATCCTCAAACAAACACTCGGCTCTTTTGACCGGATAAAACTTGACGAAGTGATTAAAAAGAAAAACTCAAAAACTAGAGCGGACGAAATCCAGATGGAAGCAACTGAATTTTTCATCTCTTTTTTATTTGTACTTTTCTTTTCGAATGAAAAATCAGTGAAGGATGAACATCCAAACTAAACCATAAGTTTTCCATAAACTTTCTCCTTTCAATTTGTTGTCCTATTTCTGTTTCTCTATCTATGTGCGTGTGTGTGTGAGGGACATGATCAAGTTGGGTTTTGTGAGATGGAGTGAGGCTCGGCTGCTTTTATGTGAAGGGAGATCCGGTAGCTGAGACGTAGGGATCTTTCTTTGTAGAGGTTTTTTTGATGATTAAGGAAATTAGAGAAATCAGAGGTCAAAATGGGGGTGCGGCCCTCTTTTTTAGGCATCCGCCATTTTTTCTTGGTTTTTTAGTCTTAGGTATTCATGTGAGGGTGTGGCTGATTGTGTGATTTTGGTGTGTAGGATGTTGTTGCTCGGCTGCTATGGAAGATGGTGGGCAGAGGAGTGTTTGGCGTTGTGGTGATGGTCGTTTTTGGTTAGAAAGCAACCATGGCAGAAGGCTGAAGAAGAAGATAGGATAAGGGGGTCTTCCGTTTGATTGCTGCGTTTTTTGTTCTTGAAGAAGAAGCTGTTGGGAGCTATGGAATGAAGAAGAAGATCTGGGAGGGGGGTCTCCTTGGAGTTATATATGGCTGGCCCCTCTTTATGCCTTAGGGATTTGATTTTATAGAAAAGGCTGCTCAATTCTTTTAGCTCATTTTTCCTGTTTTTCTTTTCACTTTTTCAATTTTGTTTCTTTTTACTAGATTTTCGTTCTTCTCTTTTCTCGCTTTTTGTTCTTTTTCCTTTTTTTTTCATCCTTTCCCTAAACGTTCCCCCTTATAGAAAGAATATTGTCTAACTGAACCAAATGGAATCTGCACTCATATGCAGGTGGGCCCCAAGGTAAAATTGGTTAATGAGGATAATGTTCAAGAAAGTAAAACAAAAAAAAAAATATAAAAAGTACATAAAAATGTGACGTGAGGTAGTGTGCGGGTGAACTTTGAATGAGAGCATGTGAAGTTAGTTAGAAAAGAATCTTTGCTAAGTGGTAATTTGAATTGGTTCTTTCTTTTTTTCTTTTTTTCTAGTATTTTCTTTTCTTGATAACAAATAAATAAAATAGAATCTACTCCTATTAAATCAAAAAATAGCACAATAAAATTACTACTTACTCGAATTTCAGTTGTTGAAAACATCTAACTTAAAAATTGCACTAAACTAGATAAAACTTATATTATTATTTTTGAAACTTTTCTATCCTTTGAGATCACAAAACTACAACTCTAAAAATACGATTCTTTTTGTATGATTTTAATTTTATTAAATAAACCTACTAAAATAAGTGAAATAAAGGCTAAAATATGTAGATTAAACTTAAGATTATTTACAACTAAAAGTGTTGAAAAAATTATTTTTGTATTTTTTTCAAAAATAAAACTAACTAGACATCAACTAGCTAGAATAAGATTTTTTTTTTTGTGAATTTTCGTTTTTTTGTGATAAAATAAGTAAAATTAGTTGAAATAAAGATATTAGGCCTAAATTAAATATTTACACGCTAAAAAATATAAAATTTTAGGGAGGGTCAAAAATCACATGTCTACACCCATATCCCGAAAGTAATTATACTAATAGAAAACCTAACACGTTCCTAATGGTATTAGGTTTACATGTTAACATGTAGTATTATATATCTATGTCCGAAAATAATTATACTAATAGGATTCCTAAAGGTAATCATATAGGATTCCTAACGTGTAGTATTATGTCCTAAAACTAATTGTATTACAGAATTACGATTTTGTCCTTTTACTGTGAGTTATTATGCTTAATATTAAAAGGTTATTTTTGTAATCTAACATTTTATTCATGCTTTTATAATAATATAGATAGATAGACTAGTCTCTATGTACGTGCTTTGCACGTGTATCTCTCGTTATTGTTATACCCCATTTTAAACTGGTTCTAATAAGGTACAACATATAGGCAATTTTTTTGTGATTTGATTATAGTTAAAGAATCGCCACCTAATTAATTATGGTGAATTTGGACACCTAAAGTAACGTATGAATAAAGTATGACTCTGTTAATGGTCTACTTAACCTAAAGATTCTAGGTAAGAGTTCAAATAATCTAAAGGGAAGGTTTTTAAGGCACCCTTTAAGATCCATATCAAATGGTTAACCGCCCAGACTTATATTAATTAAGGCTATGCGTAAAGTAAATGTGTATAAGAACTGTCACGACCCGAATTTCTCACCCTCAGGGATCGTGATGGCGCCTACTAATGTGAGCTAGGCAAGTCAATTATCTGAACAATTTAACTTTTGGCCCATCTTATATTCTTTAACAATTACGAAGATATAACATTTTAACAACGAAAATTAACATAAGCGGAAGAAAAACAATAAGCTATCTGAACATGAATATCCAATACAACTGTTTGAGTCTCGACTACCCAGAACTGGTGTCACAGTTTTACAGATGGTCTAAGAATACTACAAATAAAGGATATGAAAGAAATAAATACAACACTGTCTCTAGAAATGTATGAAAGAAACAGGAATAATAGATAGAAGGAGACGCCAAGGCCTGTGAATGCCTACAGGACTACATCGGGTGGCCTGATAATCAAGAATCAATAATCTCACTGCGATCCGAAGTCCACAACACTGGGGTCTGCACAAAAGAGTGCAGAATGTAGTATCAGCACAACCGACCCCATGTGCTGGTAAGTATCTAGCCTAACCTCGACGAAGTAGTGACGAGGCTATGACCGGACCACCAAATAAACTTGTGCAGTTGTATAATGTACAGCGAAAAGTAAAGCAGAAATAAGCAATAAAGATGGGAGGGGGAAACATGCTTCGGGAAATAACAGACAAAACAGAATCCCAAGAGAATTATCAGGAAACCAAGATTCAACTTCTAACAAGGATAAGAAAAACAAAGGCAGATTTCACTCTCGGTTCAAAACTCGTTACAGGCGTGCAACCCGATCCCATTTCTCATATCTTGTGGTAGACGTACCACCCACTCCCATTTTATTATATCTTGTGGTAGGCGTACCATCTGCTCCCATTTCATATATTAACAGTTCTTCCAAGTGAAATTACTCCAACAAACGCAACAATCAATACGAATTCATTAGATAACAAAGTACACAATAATTATGATTTACTGAGGAAAACAAATAATGACAAGCATCAATTAATTATGGACTTTAAGGAGCAAATATGCACTTTAATATTTAGTATGATAAATGTCAAGTAGCAATTAAGTCACATAAGCATGTAACAATTATAGCATAAATTCAAAGTATAATGTTGCGCAAGGGTACCTTGATCCAATAATAACAAATAACACAATAAATGAAATGCCAACATAAAGAATCACAGTAATAGTGGAATAAAACAATTAATGCACTTGAACTGATAACAACAAGAAATCATAACAAACGACAATAAGTACACGGCATCACCTTTCGTGCGTTAACACTCTCTCACCAAAACAATACACATCATCATCCTTCGTGCTTTTACTCTCGTCCTCACCATAAGAATCAACGTAATAGGCACGGAGTGGTACATCATGCGGTACGGCATCACCCTTTGTGCTTTACACTCTTTCCTCATCATGAAATCAATATAATAGGCACAAACTGGTACATCGTACGGCACGACATCACCCTTCGTGCTTTACACTCTTTCCTCATGAAACAAACAATGCACGGTATCACCCTTCATGCTTTATCACTCTTCCTCACCCAAAAAAAAATCACAACAATGGGGAGAGGGAATAGACAAGATTATAATAGGAATCCCGGCAAGGGAGCAACAATTAAACCATTAAATTTCGGCAATGGAACAACATCAACAATATCAACATCCCGACAAGGAAGATAACCAAATAAACAGTAATATCCCGGCAAGGGAACAATTTAATAACTCTTGCTCTTTTGACTTTTACTTCACAACTCGCTTTACCACTTGAGCCAATGCTCCACGAAGTACAAAAGTCACAATTACTTCCTTAACTTTTCACAACACGTATTTGATCAATAGTATTTGTTCATTGCGATGGAGACTCAAGGTAAAACTATAACAGCGTTCGTAGTCCTCGGAGTCACCTTCAATTGTACTTATTTCCATATATTCTTTTTGTTCGGAACAGTGATGTGATGACCCATAAATGTCATCTTTAAATTAAATAATCATCTCGGTATTTTAAGATCTTGAAAAGAGCTATCAATAATTTCTCGACTTGAATGCGTAGTCTGTATAATTTTTCGGAAGGTTTTTATGTGAAAATAGATTAAACTGTGAACTAGAGCTTTAAAACTCAACTGAGTTGACTTCCGTCAATATTTTGAGCAAACGAATCCGGATAAACATTTTGACCATTCCGGTAGTTCTGTATCATGATTTGGTACTTGGTCATATGCTCGAAATCAAATTTGGAGGTCCCTAGATCAAATTAACGCCATTTAACGGAATCTAGAAATCTAAGGCTAAAGATTTCTTAAGTTTGACCGGAGATTTGACTTTTGAGAAAAAGACCTGGAATGGAATTTTGATGATTCCAATAGTTTCGTATGGTGATTTTGGACTTAGGAGCGTGTTCGGATTTTGATTTGGAAGTCTGTAGGACAATTTAGCGCATTTTGGCGAAAGTTGGAAAATAGAAGATTTTTGCAAAAGTTTGACCAAGAGTTGACTTTTTGATGTCGGAATCCAGTTCTGAAAATTTTCATAGCTTCGTTATGTCATTTATGACTTGTGTGCAAAATTTGAAGTCATTTCGGATTGATTTGATATGTTTCGGCGCAAAAATATAAAAGTTGAAAGATTCGAAAACTCATAATTCAATTCGATGCATGATTCGTAATTTCGGTATTGTTTGACGTGATTTGCAGCCTTTATTAAGTTTGTATTGTATTTTGGGACATGTTGATATAATTGGTAAGGTCCCGAGGGCCTCGGGTTGATTTCGGAAGGTTAACGGAATGGAAATCGGACAAAAAGGTTGCTGGAATTTTCTGTTGTAGAAATATGCCCCTCGGGCACAGTATCAGCCCCTCGGGCTCAGTATCAATCACTCAGCATAGTACCAGTCCCTCGGGCTCACTCTTAAAACAATATCATATAGTAACCGCTATGGCATGCAGCCCGATCCATTTAACGTCGACGGCGCTCACTGGGGGTGTGCAGACTCCGGAAGGGCTCCTACCGCCCAAGCGCAATAATAAGCCTTCTCACATAATAACATAAGGCCTAAAAGCCTTCTCACATCACTCATAAGCCCTGAAAGCCTCCTCACACCACTCAAGCCACCGCGTGGCATAAATTGTATCTCAGGCCCTTGGCCTCATATCACTCAGCATATCCTCACATATGGCCCTCGGCCTCACTCAGTCCGGAAATCATCATAAGCCCCTCGAGCATTTGTAAAACAGTGGTTCTCAGCCCAAAATATCATTTAGAAATATCATTTAAGTTTCAAATCTGTGTTAAAGTGGCTGAGTTTGTAAAACCATAAATATCAACAGGACTGAGTTCAAATACAAGTCAAAACAGTGAGTAAATAGTGATAAAAATCCCCGAAGGGTTCAAATAATTGGCACGAAGCCCAAATATGGCAATCAGCCCAAATTATGATGATAATAAATCAATCTCAGTCAAATATGCAGTAAAATCATCAATTGGGATGGACCAAGTCACAATGCCCAGTAGTAAAAGGCCCCGCACTCATCATCCAGCGCGTGTTTCACCTCAATATAGCATTACGATGTGCAATCTGGGGTTTCAAACCCTCAGGATATCATTTAACATCATTACTCACCTCAATCCGAGCAAAATCCTACTCCGAAATGCCTTTTTCCCTCGAATCGGCCTCCAATCAATCCGAATCTAGCCACAGTTAATTCAATTCAGTCAATACTAATTATAGGAATTAATTCCATATGAAAATACAACTTTTCCAACAAAATCCGAAATTAACCAAAATTTTCCAGTGGGGCCCATATCTTGAAATCCGGCGAAACTCATAAAATCCGACAACCCATTCCGATACGAGTTCAACCATACTAAAATTATCAAATTCCGACAACAACTCGATCTCTAAATCTTAATTTTTTTATTTTTGAAGAGTTTTGCAAAAATTCCAATTTCTTCCATTTAAATCTGAATTAAACGATGAATATGGACATGGATTTATGAAATATAATCACTTTCGGATATAGAACACTTACCCAAGTCGAAGTCGTGAAAATCCCCTTTGGAATCGTCTAAATCCGAGACTCAAAACTCAAGAATGAGTAAAAATGGCTAACTCTCGTGTTTAAGAATCGGTTCAGGCAAGTTGCATTTGTCAATTGAGACTTAGCGATTTTGCCTGTCCCAAAGAAAAAAATAGCATTACTAGCCTTTAGTAAATCGGTCATAACTTTCTGTACAAATATTCAAATGATTAACAGTTTAACTTTCTGGAAACTAGAAAGCAAGGGCTACAACTTTCATGTTTTCAAATTTTCAGATTCCTTATGGATTTCGAGGTATAAGTTTCCAACATAGCCTCCTCGCATCAAACATTTCTGGAAAATTTCAAAACAGCTTTACCAACCCTTATTCTGTTGACCATAACTTTCCGTATAACTATCAAAATAATTAATGGTTTAGCTTTCTGGAAACTAGAATTCAAGGGCTACAACTTTCATGTTTTGTACATTTACAGATTCCTTATGTATTTTGAGATATAAGCTTCCGAAATAAGCTCCACGATTGCGCAGTTGCTGTCCAAGACTGCTTCTACTTGTTATTTTGATACTGAGCCCGAGGAGCAGATTTCTGCTTGTTATTTTAATATTGAGCCGAGGGACAGATTTCTACTGGTTATTTACTGCCAAATTACCTATTTTACTGGTTTTAAAAGAGATTTCATCTGATATTTCACTGATTTGCTATTTTAAGTGATTTTACTGCTTCTGTATAGAATGCTTTGTGCCTTTACGTGTTTTCTTTCTTTCAGCCATTATTTATATTTATTACTCACTGGGTCGGAGTACTCATATTACTCCCTGCACCGTGTGTGCAGATTCAGGCATAGCAGATTTTCACTCTTGAGAGCTGATCCTTCCAGTCCAGGCGGTGCTTTTCAGAGATTTCGAGGTAGCTGTTGGCGTCCTCAGCCCCCGTGACTCCTTTATCTTACTATTTCAATGTTATTCGAACTATTGTATCGGATTTCGTATTTAGTAGACTTGTGTCAGAATTTCTTAGTTGCTCATAACTTGTGACACCCCGGTTAGGGCTGTGTTGGGTTAGACTTTCACATTCTTTCTATACTTTCCGCTATTTGGTACTATTAAACCATGATTATACTATAATTGTGTTAAATAACTGATTTAAAGGACGAATTGGGTTGACTGGCTGGCCTTGTCTTCACAAAAGGCGCCATCACGATCAGGTTTGGGATTTGGGTCGTGACAAGTGATGTATTTATTTTCTATAAATACTCTTAGAAAAGCTTATGACTTGTACTACCGGGTTTCGGAAAGATTTTCATTGTATAAGAATTCTATTTCAGAAAATTTTTAGATGTTATTATTCATGGTTGTTATTCCGCAATTATTAGGCTTACCTAATCCTTAAGACTAGGTGCCATCACGAAACCCAACGGAGGGAAAATTGGGTCGTGACACACAGTTACCAATTACACTCCACGATAATCATGCTAAAACAATCTTTTTTTTTTGTTTTGTACTCAATCTTAGTGCACTCACGGACAAAAAATATCTCATGAAAATAGTGCAGTGTGCTACAGAGTTAGTGTGCTGTAATTCACAAATAAAACGTACTCCCTCTATCCCAATTTATGCGTTCTATTTTTCTTTTTACTCTGCCCCAAAAAGATTGTAATACTTTCTTATTTAGAAACAATTTAACTTTAAAATTCATATTTTAGTCTTAATGAAATTATTTGCAGCTACACAAATATGTATAGCTAGCTTTAGACCATAATTTTCAAAAGTTTTTTTTTTAAAACTTTGTGCCGAGCCAAACAACGCAACATAAATTGAGAAGAGGGAGTAATAGCTAAGGATAATACAATTTTATGAAGTATTTAAATCCAAAAGTGTAAATAGTACATGCTATTGCATAAAAAATTATGCAATCTATGTAGCAAATAAAAGTTACAGTAAGTCAATTATAGGCAATATCAATGGCTTCCCTAGTGTATTTCAAGAGCAATTAAAGCTAAAATTTCAACAATATGAATGTAAAACCTCCTCAATCATTAGTCATTGCATACATTACACTACTCCCTCTTTTTTTCAAAGAGGAAATTTTTGCTATACCAATCTTAGTTAATTCAACCCTCTACACCGTATGTGCTCCATATTATTTAGAAAAGATCTGACTGCTAGACTTGTAACTACAACTCGAAGGACCTAAAATAAATAAATAAAAGTACAAAAGCAAGCACACACAATAAATTGCGTGCAGAGATTTAGGCATTACCATCATAAAGATAAATATAATACGTGGACAACAACATGTTGAAGGATCAAAGAAAGGGTACCAAGATGGATCATTCATAGCCTTTTTGAAGTGATGGAGCAGGAGCGGCGAGTCATCCATCACAATGGAAAATAAATATTTTCATCTTTTGAGTACAAAACCATTTCAATGAGGTAAATTCGAAGTGGGAATAAAGCTTTAACATTCTCTGCAAAGTCAGAAATTGAAAAGAAGATAGAGAAAGGAGAAATAATATGAAATGATTGTCTTTATACTCATATCTGAAATAAGTCAGATGAATTATGATGGTTTGCCATGATACATCTTTTGAAGTTTAACACAAAGTCAACAATTTTTTAATTCTAATTCTGCTTCAGTAGTTATTAAATTTTGAAATACCAAATGAGGACAAGCAGTGCAATAGAACGAAAGCAAGCACACCCAATAAATTGCATGTAGAGATTTAGGCATTACCGTCATAAAGATAAACATAATACATGGAGAACAACACGTTGATGGATCAAAGAAAGGGTACCAAGATGGATTATTCATAGCCTTTTTAAAGTGATGGAGGAGGAGCGGCGAGTCTTCCATGACAATGTCAAGTAAATATTTTCATCTCTTGAGTACAAAATCATTTCAATGAGGTAAATTCGAAGTGGGAATAAAGCTTTAATATTCTCTGCAAAATCATAAATTGAGAAGAAGATAGAGAAAGGAGAAATAATATGAAATGATTGTCTTTATACTCATATCTGAAATAAGTCAGATGAATTATGTTGGTTTGCGTTGATACGTTTTTTAAGTTTAACACAAAGTTAACAAATTTTCTAATTCTAATTTTGCTTCGGTAGTTATTAAATTTTGAAATACCAAATGAGAACAAAGCAGTGCAATAGAGTCGTCCTCATATAATTATTTAATCAATGTAAATTCTTTCCACAACGCGAGAAAAATGCATTATGTTTTTCGATTCAACTAACTAAATAGGAAAAAATAGGAGAAATAAAAAGTTATTATCACGACTATTATAACAAAAAATGAAAGAGAGAGATACTAATAGGCTATATTCAAATATTTGGGACTCGGCTGGTTTTTATGGCAGAGACATAAAGTTATTGACGTGATGTAAATTACAAGTGATAAAGTTTTATCGGGCCAGTCTTAACTCCTCGAGATGGAGAGACAATAAGGATTGAAAGTTCTATGTCAAACTGAGTATATTGCTTTTAAATCCACAAAGTTTATAGCCACGATCTATCAAAACTCAAGCTTCGACCAGGAAGAATCTAGAAGTTTAATGGAAAAGTAACTTCTTTCAATAAATTCATCAAACACCTTTGGCACAAAAAGTTTTACCTAAAAATTTAACAAAACCCAATTAAAACTAACTCAAGCTTTAGGTAGCATCACTCATATGCCCCATATTAAACCCAGTTCCATTAGTAGTGTTATTCTAGCAAGGAGAGGCAAAAAGAAAAGGCAAGAAAACCAAATGAAAAGAAGGTTAAATCAAATTTAACTCAAAATTTAACCCAATCGTTTAGACCACAAATTAAAGCAGAAAATATTATATTGATAAATGTTCTGCATATTAGGATAAAAAAACATGAGATACAAAGTAGAAGCAAAGGGTAGAAGAGAAAAACCAAAATAAATAACATCAACATAGAAGAATAGCAGACAAAACATAAAGATAAAATAGGAAAAAAGTTGAAACAAAAAATAGCGGACAGACTAACCTGAACCTTGCAACACCCGAAGTAGTAGACCGTTGAAGGTAGTTACTCCAAGCCAGAAGCTAATGAAATAAGAAGAAAGCCATTGGAAAAAAGTATCTAGGATAAGATTGAAAGGGAGAGGAGGATGAATTGAAAGAACCGGAAGAAGATTAAAACAAAAATTGAGGTAAAGGTCTACCTAAACATGTGATACCCAAGCGGAGAAGATGAATGGAAGGTGAAAGAGTTGGAAAGGGGATGAATCAAAAATAAAATGGATGAGTACAATGACAATTCTACCCTTGGTCGACCACGCTTCACTCTTCTATTGCACCATGGCCCGTGCTAGCACAGGCTCAACAATTTGAAATAAAAAGTATAATACCAACAATTTATATAGGCTCTGGTTCATTAGTACATTTATTTTTTACTTTTATATCGAAAAGAATCATTTGCATCTTGGGAGTAGGTATTGCAAGAGTATTTTCAATTTCACTTTTAAAGATATATGCGCAATTTAAATTATTGATGGTTTAGGTATGTGATTCTTGATAAAAGTACTTCTGGAAGGCCCAATTTTCTTTTCCATTTCTTAAAACAGACCTTGAGCAATCACTTCCATTTCACCATGGAAGGCTTTACCTTCCTCACTGAATGAAAATTTCTCTGGATTAAGCTTCTTGTTCAGAAGACAGAAGTGAATGCCATAGTACATTAATACGACAACAACAAACTTTACAATGTTAACTTCAATGAAAATATAACAGGATAGGGTGAAGTAATAACGGTAAAGCACAGACGTACACGATGACACTCGTTTTTAAATATTAAGACGAACAAAGATATGCACTATACATATTTTCAGCCATATGCAGAGTTATTCCAATCATGCTAACTAATCAATCCCTCGCAGTGCTCTGTTTCTATAGTTCAATAGTTCTTTTAAGAGTATCAATCTCTTACCTCCATGTTGCATCGTCAAAAATTATCTTCCATAAATACCTTCTTAAGCATACATATAATCTGTCTGGAAAAAATTTTGCACACAAAGTTGTGCATGCAGTATAGTCTTACCATTACCTAGGAGTGCATCTTGCTGACAGTCTACTAAACCTATTATATGCCAACATCATAATAATTACCATTATATTGAGCAAAAAACTGAAAGTTAATTTTAATTATTTATAAAAAACAATTAATTCTTAACATATACAACTAAAACTACAATTCCTATATCCATAATTACATTATCATATGTTTTTAGTGTGTTGCATTTTTGGAAATATCGGCGTTTACATAGATTCAACTTATGTGCCTTCAAGCAACCGGGTTTATTGTGACAATACTGAAATGGATATACGCTTTACAAATTTAAAAAACGACATTTGTTAATCACACTACAGAGCCTACATTATAACGCTGACAGTTCAAACATTCCAAGCCAATTAGCCAAGCTATAATTACTACCTAAGAATAGTTTAGTCATTTTATAATTACTTTTTTGCATCAATCACCATACCAACAAATTATCTGCCACCATTTCAACTGCATCTCCTAAAGTCATATTCAAGCAAAAGATCTAAGGCCCAAAGAATAAATTATCAACGCCACCATATTTGCTGATATTGGTAGTAAACAACTAAGAAATTTGCAATCAATGACAGAATTATATAACATCATACAAGCTAAGTATGAAACCTCGTTTGTCACCTTTGGTAGGTCTTTTTGTAGCATTTTAAATTGCTTGTTCAGTTGTTTTCAGTTCAAAAGGCATTGGGCATCAGAATAAGGTTAATAATTAAGCTACATCTTAGTGTACTGATTCATATACTTTTTATTACAGTGAACTCTCATATATTGATATAAACATTTTTAAGATAAAGAGATTGCAAATAGCGTACGGGGACATCTTAGCACTAAATGACATTCATACTTGTTCAGTGGCAATCCACTGATTCATTATCTTAGCTGAACCAAATTAATTGATATACTGAAAATGTGAAGCATATTCACCTGTGGCAGTGAGTGTGCTATCTTCGAACAAAGCTAGTTTACAATAATATGATTCAAGCCTACGAACGAAGAGATTGAGCACTACCGACCTTTAGAAATTATCTATGTCTAGTTTTTCAATTTTCATATAACCGTAAATAAATTATCAAGACAAAGAAACTTTGATGCGGAGCAGAAGAACTCTCAAGATTCACCTAACTTGTTTGCTTTTGGGCCCATCAAATTTACAGCAAATTGAAAACTTTTTCTTGTCCTACGATCAGTCTTTGTTTCTTTAGCCTATTACAGATTTGATATCAGAAATGCATACTTCACTTGACTTTGATATCATGTGAATGATGAGTTATCCAAAGTAAAATCTTTTTAACTTTTAATAGTTAGTATTCACTATAATTCTCAAAGTGGAATCTTTTTAACTTCTAACAGTTAGTATTCAATATAGCTCTCATAAAATATTTCTTATACTATAACTTTGGTCCCAAGAACAGTAAATACAAACTACAAGAGTTATATGAATGTTTTAAAAATGCTCTTAATATACAACTCATTACTTGCAACTTGTCAGGGATGGTTGTTGTTTCTTTCACCTTTATATTACAAAGACAGTGAAGAGATACCTTAGATAGAGGGTAGTAGAGTTGAGGGCTTATTTTCTGGAGTCATAATTACTGGAGCATCAAATGTACAGTCACCTGCAAGAGCAGCACACATCTAATGTAGAAACATAGCATATTCAGGAACTCAAAAGGAAAACCCCCAATTTCCAAATAAAATTCTAATATAATCCCCAAACCCGATTTTGAGAAAACCCATTAAAATTCCCATCATAAATTGCATATTCCCATCATAAATTGCTTATAAGAATCTATGAACAACTATAATGCAAGGAAAAAGACTGAAATTTAAGGAGAAAACTACCTCTTTTACCATTGATATTTAACAGTTTGATTGTTTTTCAAACTTTAGAAAGGTCCTCAACCACCAGAGAAAAATCATGAAGTCGCTAGTCTGGGGTTCGTCGACGCCTACAAACGGCAATTCAATTTTGTTGCAAGAAAGATCTTTACACTTTATGAGAAGAAGACCAGGGAGAGTGATACAACAACAACAATCCAATAGAATCTCACTTAATAGGGTATGTAGAAATAGGGTATGTAGAAGGCGTCCTTACTCCATATCCTAGGTATGGAGAAGCTGTTTTCAAATAGCTAGAAGGCGTCCTTACTCCATATCCTAGGTATGGAGAAGCTGTTTTCAAATAGCCCCGCATCCTTAGAGGTTGCTTACTCTTCTCTACCGCGGAGAGTGATACCAACTAATAGCTTGTTTGGTCAAGCTTCTCGGGAGGCAAGAAATGCTTTTTTTCTCAAAAATACTTTTTTTTTCTAACTTGAGGTATTTGGTCAAGCTTATTTAGGAAAAAAAAGTATTTTTGGGAGGAAGCAGAAGCAGTTTCAGAGAAGCAGAAAAAAGTAGCTTCTTTCCAAAAGCAGAAGTAGAAGCAGTTTTGATTTTTCTTCTTACCTAAAATACCCCTAACTAAATATTTTATATACCAAAATAACCCTTAAACCTAATACTTAGGATATTAATTTATAAATATTTCTTCTTATTTTTAGGAAAACTTTCTAATATATAGTGACTTTAGGGGTGAATGCTTTTATATTTGTTGAAGGAATTTTAATATATTTAACTTATATTAAAAGAATTAAGTACTTTTTAATTTTATTTTTATATTTTACTTAAATAAAATATATTTTTTTAATTATTGCATGTAATAGCAAAATTTTTAGATTATTTATTTACTTATAATATTAATTATTAAGTAAATCTATTCATGTCCTTATTCGTAATTTGACACTTAAAAGCACTTTCTAAAAAGTTTGGCCAAACACAAATTATTTCTCAAAAGTGCTTTTCAGACTGATTAGCCAAACACAAACTGCTTCTCTCCAAAAGTACTTTTTTCAAAAGCACTTTTGAAAAAAGCACTTCTCAAAATAAGCTGATTTCCCCAGCTTGGCCAAACAGGCTATAAGAAAAGTGGAAAGAAGGCAATAGAAAATAATGCTTCGTGTCAACATGCAGTAAAGGACTGAGCGAAAAGACAATTTTACCCTTGATCGACCAACTTCTCATTTCTATATAATAGAAAATATAGTTAACCTAAAAAGGTATCCTTACGAATGAAGTCTTACGTACACTCAAATTGAATTGGATGTATTTAGTTGATCGCGTAGATATCAGAGGGTTAAATTCCTATTCTATTACAACTCGTCATCTTAGGGGCTGTATTTTCAGTTTGTCCTTTTCTTGTGAAGATTAATATAAATAATTAAGGGCATAAAAGTCGATCAATATTTTGAGGATATTTTAGTCCTTCAGTATTTAGCTTTTAGCAATCGTGTTTTTATAATAATATAAAAATATAGATATAGATATAAAAAAATACAGAATATAGATATAGATTTTACAAGTCAAACACATTATTAATAGTATATACAAGAGAGACATAGAGATTTTTCAAAATTTATATTCATGAATATTGGATTTACCTTAAGACTAGTACTAGTAGCAGTATATAGGCTTCTTCAAGGTAAAAATTGCACGGGGCGCCCTATTTGGGCGCCCCTTTTTAACCTGTAGCCACTTTATCTTTTTGTTTGCACCCGTAACCATTTTTTTTCATTTGAAAAGACCATTTTGCCCTTCCTTATTAAAAAGAACACTTTCTCTCAAAGCATTCACTAGTCCTCTACTTTCTCTATCTCTCTCTCGTTATTCGCATTTTTTGAAGTTCTTCTCTGAAATCAAACGATTTTCGTCGTTGTTTTTTATTTTTCAACTGCTAGTCGTCGTTGTTCCCACATTACGATTTAATCACAGGTACATTGCATTAACTTTCTGGGTTTTATTTTATGATTTAATTTCTGATTTTGGTTTTGATAGTCATGTATTTATGATAAAATATTTTCTTAGGGTTTAGTTTGATAGTCATGTGTTTTTAGGTTTTTTGAACGAGTGTTTATGTTGTTAATAAAAATTTTATAATTTCTTCTGTGATTAGACGTTTAAATTTTGAAAAATTTTGAGAGTTAAACAGATGATACTATAGTTCAATGATATCTTAGATATGAGCTGAAGTTTTTTTCATGTTTTGGCATAATTTTTGGATTTGAATTTGTGTTTTGTTTTTTCTAAAAATTACAGCATATTTTTTTGCTGAATGTTTTGTGCTTGTAACTGGTAAAGTTCTGCTTTAGGAGCTGAAGTTTTTGTGTTTGTAACTGGTGAAGTCCAGTTTTAGGAGCTGAAGTTTTTGTGTTTATTACTGGTGAAGTCCAGCTTTAGGAGCTGAAGTTTTTGTGTTTGTTACTGGTGAAGTCCATCTCTAGAGCTGAAGTTTTTGTTTTATACCTGTCGAACTTCAGCTCTATAGCTGAAGTTTTTATTTTATACCTGTCGAACTTCAGCTCTATAGCTGAAGTTTTTATTTTATACCTGTCGAACTTCAGCCTTCCTATGTATTGAACTTTTAACTGATCTTTTTGATAATGTCCTGATGTTATTTTTTGTATATTTTACTTTTTTTGAACAGATTGGCTCCTAAAGCACCTAAAGATCCCAATGCAGCTAAAAAAGGAAAAGCCCCTAAAGCACCTAGACTACTTGTAATACCCCAAGGTCCTTATATCCCCTCTGCTCCACCTACAAACCAGGACAAAGATATTATGAGTTTGGAGATTGGTTTAATTCTAAGGGTTACTGGAAGAGGAACCATGATTTGAAGAATTTAATTACAAGTTTCTTGACTCCTACTCAACAGCATAAGCTTAATAATGGTACATTTAGATACATTATGGCTATGGAGAATTTTCAATGCAGCATGAAGTTGGTGCATTGTCTGTGTCTTTCTCGAATATTCACGAATGACCGAGACTCCATTAGTTTCAAGATTTTTGGGCATGATGTTTCCTTCACCCTTGAAGACTTTCACATTATGTGTGGTTTGCGGATCACAGCACACAATGTTGAAAGACCAATTAATCGAGAGAGCAATCTTCTGAAGCATTCTTTTGGTAAGTCCAAGGGTGTGACTTTGAAGGATATTCGAAGTTTTATGACTCGCAATGAAATTCCAAAGAATTCTATGAATCATGTACACGTATGCGAGAGTGATGATGATACAGTTAAGCTTATGGAAATTCTTGTTGTAGAGTCTATTCTGTTTGGGAAAAATACTGAGTTATGTGTGGCGGAGGAGTATGCATCTATTGTTGAAGATGATAAGGTTTGCGCTGAATATCCTTGGGGTAATGTGGCTTATGAGAAGCTCATTTATTTCCTGAAACATGCATTGGACAAGAAGAACAAACACCATGCAACTGAGTATAAACTTGGTGGATTTCCATAGTCGTTATGTGTTTGGTTCTATGAGCGCTTCCCAGATGTTCGGGAGAAGTATATAAGAGATGATGAGTACCTTGATGCTCCTCAGGTCCCCAGAATGTTACGTTATGTATGCGTGGGAGAGCCTAAATTTCCCGAACTTTATTATATGTTCAAAACTCATAAAGTAAGTTACTTTTATTTTTTTTGTCTTTATGTTAATATATGTTGATGTATTAGTTTTTTTCTCCTCATAATATACTTTTTTGTATTAAATAGAGATATCGCGTCTTTAGGGTATCGGATATAATTCCTACAGAAGAGGAATTGAATTCAATACCTTTAATTGGGAAATTACCATACAGCCGGATTCGTTCAAATGTAGTTAATGTTGTTCCTTCAACTGGTGAATCACCACGTACTCTGAGTCGATCAAAAAAACCAAAACAAACTCATGTCATTGGTGAATCACCACGTAGTCGGAATCAACCAAAAGAACTGAATCCAACTCCTTTTATTGGCGAAGCATCTCATACAAAGAGTCGTTCTACCTCGTCTACATCTGACTTTGATGACAATGAATTACTTGACACAATATGCTCTGTAAGTTTTGATCTGAAGTTTTTTGGGTTTGTTTTTGTAAAAGTACAACCTATTTTTTGAGCTGAAGTTTTCTTTTACATCTGAATTTTTGTTGTGTATCTATTCTAGAGGTTAACGACAGAGGTCCAAAGGCATGCAGAAAAAGAAAGAAGCACGATTGTGAATGAAGTTTTTGATAAGTTTAAAAAGGAGTACCGAACTGCTATTGTAGATTCGTTTTTTGTAAAAGTGAAGGTAAGCTAATTTATAGAGAAGTCTTTTTATTTGTGCTGATGTTATTCAGATTAATCATTGTTAGTAATTTTTTTTCTAGGAATATTTTGATGAGAAGTTTGAACAGTTGTTTACGATTGTCAACAAATCAAATGATTTGAGTAAGCATCGAGGATATGACAGGATGAACGACTATTACGAAACTCCATCGGCTTTTGAAGGCGATGAACATGGTCAAGAAGAATTTGAAGAGCGACGTTCAAGTGCTGATAGATTGAGCAGAGATGCAAATGATGAAGCATATTTATCAACTGAGAATATTGAAAGCATGCAAGGTGCAGATAATCAAGTTGTTGATACTGAAGAACATACTGCTCATGAAGCGGCTGTTGAAGGCGTTGAACATGTTCAACAACAAGGTGGAGAGGAACAATCCAGTGTTTGTAGACAGAGTAAAGGTGGAGAGAAAGGTGCAGATGATGAAGTTGTTGGCACTAAAGATCAAGCACCTGTTCATGAATGTTTTGGGAAAGACGATCGATATGCAGGAGCACTAGCTATTCGCAAAGAACTTGTAGCTGGTGATACACAGGAAATTGTTACTACAGGTACAAATTGTGAAATTTATAATATTTCAATTATACCTTAGATAGGAGCTGAAGTTTTGTTTCATGTGTTTGTGTTTTTTGTAAAAACTACAGCATGTTTTTTGGTGAATGTTTTGTAAGAACTTCAGCTTTAGAGCTGAAGTTTTTTTTTATAACTGTCGAACTTCAGCTTTAAAGCTGAAGTTTTTTTTATAACTGTCGATGTCACGACCCATTTCCACTATAGGTCATTAGGGCGCCTGACACCATTGTCAGGCAAGCCAACGCGGAAACATTACTAAATTCTTATGTTGTTTTTAATCAGAAATGACTGAAATAGGTATTTAATTTGGAATTAAGCCAGAAGAGCGAAATACCGTAAATAACATAATTATACAACCCAAAAATAAATGTCTACCAAAGTGTGTGCCAGAACCTGGTGTCACAAGTATGGGCATCTAGTAGAATATACAAAAGACATCTATATCCTACTATCTGAAATAGGGAAAGACAGCAAAAGTAAAGGAAGACTCCATCCGGCTGATGAGCGGAAGCTCACCGTGGAAGTCTCTGCCACAAGCTCAAGGGCGCGCACCGGACTGGTAACCAAATATATCTACCTCAGATCCTGTAAAATTAAGTACAGAAGCGTAGTATGAGTAGATAAACAATATGTACCCAGTAAGTATCCCGTCTATTCTCGAAGAAGTAGAGACGAGAGATCGACTTGATACTCACTAGGGTCGAACAATATATCAAAGTATTATACTAACCATGAGAATCACTAATAAGCAACAGTTTGTAACAAGGCATGTAAGTCCTACTCTCCACTATATTTCCAGTTAACCATTTACTTTCGTTTTATTTATCAATTTATATCGGGCCATGAAAGGCAATATCAACATTTAAAACTCTCAGGAAAGCAATATAAGCATGCACAAATATGCCGAGGCGACGGCCCGATCCAACAGAAATAAACAGTGCACTTTCCAAGGGTCAACGGCGTGCCTATAGATGCATCTATTCATACCGAGGCGATAGACCCAATCCACAAATAACAAGTAATATCAAGTATACACACGAAGGCACACAGATTTCAACAAGTATACAAGTTCGTTCTTATTCCCTTTCAAGTCTCTAGCATATCATAGGTGATCATATTAACAAGATAATATAGAGCTTTATATAAATAAAGCATGGTGTGGGTCCTAAACTACCCGGACGATTAGCATAGTAGTAGCTACGCACGGACTCTCGTCACCTAGCGTGTGCGTAGCCCACGCATTTAGCAACAATTACTCAATTATTATTCCTATGGGGACAATTCCCTCTTACAAGGTTAGAAAGGAGATTCACCTCGCTCCAAAGCGTACTTCCAATAACAAGAACAAGCCCAAGTCCTCAATTCGGAGCCGAACGATCACAAACTAGTTAAATGAAGTAAGAAATAGTCAATATAGGCTTACAAGATCGAATTCTAACTATTTAAGCGATTTTCTAACCTTTTTCACAAGTTTCCTAAATTCTGACCCAGGGCCCACGTGCCCGGATTCCGAGATTTTTCGAAGAAAATTGTTCTCTATGACCTAAGGATTAATAATATATGAATTCTAGTTCATTTCATAGCAAATTTCGTGGTTAAATCTTGATTTTACTTAAACCCTAGGTCTAGCTCTAACCCCTTTGATTTCACCTGATTTTTAGTGTTTAATCAACTTAATATACATGTATTTAAATTAATAATGAATGGAATTGACTTACCTTGAAGTGCTATGTTGAAATACTCTCTTTGGAAGCCTGCAAATCACATAATTTTGGACTAGAAATGAAATAAATGGTCTTTGAGTTCGAATTAAATGAACTCACTGCCCAGCGATTTTCGCTTCTGCGGTCCCGCACCTGCAAAAGGAGGACCGCATCTGCGGAACTGGGCGAAAATGGCTGGACCACTTCTGCGGTCTAGGGTCCGCTTCTACGGAGCCGCTCCTGCGGTTTCTCCTGGCCTGGCCATTGGCCGCTTTTGCTATGGACTGACCGCATCTGCGGTCCCACTTCCGCAGATGCGGTTATGACAGAATCAGCAGACCTTCAGCTATTCTTCAATTTTCCTACTTCACTCAAACCTCGCTCGTTTGATGCTTGGAGCTCCCGAGCCCTCCCCCCCTCCAAACATACCAACAAGTCTGAAATCACGAGGTGGACCTACTCGAACCCTCGGAACACTTAAAGCAACGCTAAATCTTGGAATTACCCCCTAAAACCAAATAAATCAAACTATTGAACTTTAAGTTCTTAATTTTCTTCTAACGGGCCAAAACACCCTTAAACTACTCGGAATGACACCAAATTTTATGGGAAAGTCTTAACTGATATTTCGGACCTGTACCAAGCTTCAGAACCAAAATTCGAGCCCGGTACCTAGGAAATCAATGATTTTTTAATTTCTTTAATTCTTTAAAACTTCAATTTAACAATTTCCAATAAAAATCCATTACTCGGGCTAGGGAACTCAGAATTCGATTCCGGGCATATACCCAGGTCCTGCATTTTTTCACGGACCGTCAAATCCCAAATCCGTATCCATTTTCCCAAAAAGTTGACCGAAGTCAAATTTGATCTTTTAAGAGAATCTTAAAGAAGCAATTGGACATATTTTTACTCAAATCTCTTCCAACTCCCGAAACAACTGTCCCCGCAAGTTATAAATTAGCTAAAGCAAGAGCAGGAAGTCTTTTTTAAGGGAACGGGGTTCTAAAAGGCAAAATGACCGGTCAGGTCGTTAAATTCTCCACCTCTTAAATAAACGTTCGTCCTCAAACAGACATAGAAAAGTACCTGGACTGCTGAATACGTGGGGATATCTGCTCCGCATGTCCTCCTCGAATGCCTAGGTCGCCTCCTTGACTGGTTGGCCCCTCCACTGGAATCTTACCGCAAAAATCCTCTTGGACATCAACTAGAGGTCCTATCTGTCAATAATGGCAACTGGCTCCTCCTCATAGCCCAAACTCTCATCTAACTGAATAGTACTGAAGTCCAACACATGGGATAGGTCGGCATGATACTTCCGAAGCATCGAAACATGGAAAACTAGATGAACTCCCAATAAACTAGGGGGTAAGGCAAGCTCATAGGCAACCTCCCCAACTCGTCTCAACACCTCAAAGGGGCCAATAAACCTTGGGCTCAACTTGCCCTTCTTCCCAAATCTCATAGTGCCCTTAATGGGCGAGACCTTCAAGAGGACCTTCTCGCCAACCATAAATGATACATCACGCGCCTTCTGATCCGTGTAACTCTTCTGTCTGGACTGATCTGTGCGAAGCCTCTCCTGAATCAACTTCACCTTATCCAAGGCATCCTGTACCAAATCTATACCCCGTAGTTTAGCCTCGCCGGGCTCAAACCACCCGATAGGAGAACGACATCGTCGACCATACAAAGCCTCATACTGGGCCATCTCTATGCTGGACTGATAGCTATTATTGTACGCAAACTTTTCTAGGGGCAAGAACTGATCCCACTGACCTCCAAAGTCAATCACACATGCTCTAAGCATATCCTCTAAAATCTGAACTGTCCGCTCCGACTACCCGTCGGTCTGAGGATGGAAAGTTGTGCTAAGCTCTACACGGGCCCCCAACTCACTCTGAAAGACTCTCCAGAAATTGGAAGTGAACTGAGGGCCTTTGTCTGATATGATAGAAACCGGCACCCCATGCAATCGGACTATCTCACGAATATAAATTTGAGCATACTTTTCTGCTATATAAGTAGTCGCCACTAGAATGAAATGGGCCGACTTAGTCAATCTATCCACAATGACCCATACTGAATCAACCTTCCGCAAAGTCCACGGGAACCCCACTACGAAATCCATGGTGATGCACTCCCACTTCCACTCCGGAAGAGGCATCCGCTAAAGTAGGCCACCCAACCTCTGATGTTCATACTTGACCTGCTGGAAATTCAAACACTTGGTCACATACTTCACTATGTATCTCTTCATCCCCCGCCACCAGAAATGCTGCCTCAACTCACGATACATCTTCGTAACTCCCAGGTGGATAGAATACCGCGAACTGTGTGCCTCATCTATAATCTTCTTTCTCAGGCCATCAATATTAGGAACACACAGATGACCCTGGAGTCGTAAAACACTATCCTCACCAATAAAAACCTCCTGGTCACCTACTTGAAGTACCGTCTCTCTAAGAACTGCCAAATGTGGATCATCGAACTGTCGGGCCTTGATTTTCCCCAATAGCAAAGACTGAGCAACTACACGTGCTAGAACTCGGCTGGGCTCTGAAATTTCCAACCTCATAAGCCTGTTAGCTAAGGACTGGATGTCCAAAGCTAGGGGGCTCTCCTCTGCTGGAATGAATTCCAAGCTACCCATACTCTCCGCCTTTCTGTTCAAGGCATTCACGACCTCATTCGCCTTGCCCAGATGGTAAAGAATGGTAATGTCATAATCCTTTAGCAGCTCAAGTCACCTGCGCTGCCTCAAATTGAGATCCCTCTGCTTGAACAAATGTTGTAAGCTGAGGTGATCGGTATAAACCTCACAAGGCACCCCATACAAATAGTGCCTCTATATCTTAAGAGCATGAACAATCGCTACCAACTCCAGATCGTGCACAGGGTAATTCTTCTGATGAATCTTCAGTTGACGCGAAGCATATGCAATTACTCGCCCCTCCTGCATCAATACACAGCCCAAACCAATGCGTAAAGCGTCGCAATATACTGTATACATCCCTGCATCGGAAGGCAATAAAAGAACTGGTGTCGTAGTCAAAGCTGTCGTGAGCTTCTGAAAGCTCTCCTCACAATCCTCTGACCAATGGCATGGAGCACCCTTCTGGGTCAATCTAGCCAAGGGTGATGCAATAGATGAAAAGCCCTGCACAAATCGCCGGTAATAGCCTGCTAACCCAAGGAAACTCTTGATCTCGGTCATTGAAGTAGGACGTGGCCAACTCTGAACTACCTCAATCTTCTTGGGATCCACCTTAATACCCTCTCCTGAAACAACATGCCCCAAGAATTCCACCGACTCTAGCCAAAACTCACATTTGGAGAACTTAGCATATAGCTTCTGCTCTCGCAAGGTCTGAAGCACTACTCTCAAATGCTGCTCGTGCTCCCCCAGGCTACGTGAGTATATCAAGATGTCGTCAATGAAGACGATAACAAAGGAATCAATATAAGGCCTGAATACCCAGTTCATCAAATCCATAAATGCCGCTGGGGCATTAGTCAAGCCGAAGGACATCACTAGAAACTCATAGTGGCCATATCTAGTCCTGAATGTAGTCTTCGGAACATCCGAGTCCCGAATCTTCAGCTGATGGTACCCTGACCTCAAGTCAATCTCAGAGAACACCCTAGCACCCTGCAACTGATCGAACAGATCATTAATATGAGGCAACGGATACTTGTTCTTGATGGTAACTTTGTTCAAATGGCGGTAATCAATGCACATCTGCATAGTCCCATCCTTCTTCTTCACAAATAGCACTGGTGTGCCCCAAGGTGATATACTGGGCCTGACAAACCCCTTTGCTAACAACTCCTCTAGCTGCTCCTTCAACTCCTTAGGAGCCATACAGTACAGTGGAATAGATATAGGCTGAGTGCCTGGGGCCAAATCAATACAGGAATCAATATCACAATTCGGAGACATGCTGGGAAGATCAGAAAGAAAAACATCGGCAAATTCTCGGGCTGCTGGTACTGAATCAATCGTCGGAGACTCTGTAGTGGTGTTTCGAACATAATCTAAATAAGCTAAACACTCTTTCCCGACCATGTGTTGAGCCGTCAGAAAGGAAATGACGCTGCTAGGCGTATCAACTGTGGAACCCTTCCACTCCAATCTCGGCGATCCTGGCATCACTAGTGAAACAGTCTTGGCATGGAAATAAAGGACGCATGATATGGAGATAACCAATCCATGCCCAGGAGGACCTCAAAATCGATCATATCAAGCAACAGAAGATCTTCTTTAGTCTCGAAACCGCAGAAAGTGACCACACGGGACCGGTTGATCTAATCCACAGCTACAGAATCACCCACAGAAGTAGACACATGAACAGGAGTTCCCAAAGGCTCGGGATAAATAACCAGGGAACGGGCAAACATAGATGATACATATGAATAAGTAGACCCCATATCAAATAATACCAAAGCATCCCCGCCACTAACGGAAATAATACCTGTGATGACGGCATCTGAGGCCAATGCATCTGGCCTGGCCGGAAGAGCATAGAATCTAGCTGGAGCACCGGCTGTCTGGCCTCCACCTGACTGAGCAGTAGATGGCTAACCTCTCCCTGCCTGACCTCCACCTTTAGGACGGCCTCTACCCGCCTGCCCTCCACCTCTAGCTGGCTAGGCAGCTGGTGCTGAAATCATGGGCTGCTGACCCTACTGCACTGCCTTGCCCTGAAGTCTGGGGCAGTATCTCCTAATGTGACCGGGATCTCCGCACTCAAAAAAACTGTACGGGGCGGCGACTTGCTCCCCTAATAGCTGACCCTGATAACCCGTAGACCCACTGGAAGAAGCCTGGATAGCCGGTGGCCGACATGAACTCTCCGACATGGCACTGAAATAAGAATCAGAAGGACCCTGGGGACCTGAATACCCAATGGAGGAACCCTGAATAGCTGGCGGGCTGTGACGACCCAAAGGGTCATCACCTGTATTCCTACTTACTCTATACTTCTGAGGCCATGAAAACCTCACTTGGGGGTTGCCTCGACTTGCGTGCGCAGTCCGGGTGCGTAGGCGGAAAGTTTAAATGTGAATTTGCGAGAAAGATAATAAATTTTGATGTTTTAATTGATTTAGTTTGACAAGATAATCTCTAGCATATCCTAGGTGATCATATTAACAAGATAATATAGAGATTTCTATAAATAAAGCATGGTATGGGTCCTAAACTACCCGAACGATTAGCATAGTAGTAGCTACGCACAGACTCTCGTCACCTAACGCGTGCGTATCCCCCGCATTTAGCAACAATTACTCAATTATTATTCCTATGGGGACAATTCCCTCTTACAAGGTTAGAAAGGAGACTCACCTCGCTCCAAAGTGTACTTCCAATATCAAGAACATACCCAAGTCCTCAATTCGGAGTCGAACGATCACAAACTAGTTAAATAAAGTAAGAACTAGTCAATATAGGCCTACAAGATCGAATTCTAACTATTTAAGCGATTTCCCAACCTTTTTCACAAGTTTCCTAAATTCTGACCCAGGGCCCACGTGCCGGATTCCGAGATTTTTCGAAGAAAGTTGTTCTCTATAACCTAAGGATCAATAATATATGAATTCTAGTTCATTTCGTAGCAAATTTTGTGGTTAAATCTTGATTTTACTTAAACCCTAGGTGTAGCTCTAACCCCTTTAATTTCACCTAATTTTTAGTGTTTAATCAACTTAATATACATGTATTTACACTAATAATAAATGGAATTAACTTACCTTGAAGTGCTATGTTGAAATCCTTTCTTTGGAAGCCCCCAAATCACCTAAGTGTGGAGTAGAAATGAAATAAATGGCCTTTGAGTTCGAATTAAATGAACTCACTGCCCAACGATTTCTGCTTCTGCGGTCCTGCACCTGCGAAAGGAGGACCGCATCTGCGGAACGGGGCAAAAATGGCTGGACCGCTTCTGCGGTTTGGGGTCCGCTTCTGCGGAGCCGCTTCTACGGCTTTCGAGCCGCTCCTGCAGTTTCTCCTGGCCTGGTCGTTGGCCGCTTCTACGGTGGACTGATCGCATCTGCGGTCCCAGAACTGCATATGTGGTTATGACATAAATAGCAGACCTTCAGCTATTCTTCAATTTTCCTATTTCACTCGAACCTCGCTCGTTTGACGCTCGGGGCTCCCGAGCCCCGCCCGAACATACCGACAAGTCTGAAATTACGAGGCGGACCTACTCAAACCCTCGGAACACTCAAAGCAACGCTAAATCTTGGAATCACCCCCTAAAACCAAATGAATCAAACTACTAAACTTTAAGTTCTTAATTTTCTTCCAACGGGCCAAAACGCCCTTAAACTACTCGAAATGACACCAAATTTTACGGGCAAGTCTTAACTGATATTTCGGACCTGTACCAAGCTTCGGAACCAAAATTCGAGCCCGGTACCTAGGAAATCAATGATTTCTTAGTTTCTTTAATTCTTTAAAACTTCAATTAAACAATTTCCAATAAAAATTCATTACTCAGGCTAGGGAACTCATAATTCGATTCCGGACGTATACCCAGGTCCTGCATTTTTCCACAGAACCTCCCGGACTGTCAAATCCCGAATCCGGGTCTGTTTTCCCAAAAAGTTGACCGAAGTCAAACTTGGTCTTTTAAGAGAATCTTAAAGAAGCAATTGGACATATTTTTACTCAAAACTCTTCCAACTCCCGAATCAACTGTCCCCGCAAGTTATAAATTAGCTAAAGCAAGCACGGGAAGTCTTATTTAAAGGAATGGGGTTCTAAGAGGCAAAACGACCGGTCGGATCGTTACAGTCGAACTTCAGCTCAAGTTTTTTTTATAACTTTCGAACTTCAGCTCTAGAGCTAAAGTTTTTTTTTTGTAATTGTCGAAGTTTTTTTTTGTGACTGGCTAACTTCAGCCTTCTTAGAGTTGAAGTTTTAACTGTTTTTTTATAATATTCTGTAGTGAAATTTTCACTACACGTATAAATTTTTTTTATGTTTTATATATAGAAAAACTAGTTGATATATTCCCCTTTTTTTATGAATATGCAGTGAAAGTTGAAACTAGTTGTGATTCAACTCAAAACTCTCTGATGATGCTCAATTGAATGAAGGTAGAGTTGAGAAAAACCTTCCAGATAATACTGCAGTGGTCGTTGACATTGGTTCACAATTGAATGATGTTGGAAATGTTGATATTGAGAAAGGCATGCAGCCTGGGGAAACCACAACTGAAGACAAACGTCAAGGTATTCTATAGATCATGAGTTTATTATATTTGATTGAAGTATATTTTTTACAGTTTGAAATTTTACATATTTTATTTTCTTTTTTATGTTTTTGAATGATTTTTCAGAAAGACTGGAGGCAGCTCAAAAAGAATTTGGTGAGATTATGCAGCAATATCAAAATGGAGAAATACATATATTCACACCTGTTAACTCACATACAGGTGTGAAGTGTGTTGGTTTTATTTTATAAAATTTAGTTAGTATTATTTATTTATTTATTTATTTTGCATGAAGATACAGGATCTGTTGGAATGCAAACACCATCTGTGTCGCAACACTTAGACCAGGTAGTTATTTCCTGCAATTCAATTACAACCGTTTTTTTCCTAATGTATGTTCTCTATCAGTTTTATTTATGTTTATATTTTCCTTGATTTTGCAGATCTCATCTGATGCCTCAGAACTTCTTCCAAAACCTAAGAGAAGGAAGATTTCTAGTTCTCCTATGTGTGAGACTAGTGATATCCCCAACTTCAATTTATGCTCATTTTCACTTGGTAGTACACAAGGGGCTGATTCAGAAGGTAATTCTACTGATGTTGTTATTCGTGAAGAGACAGAAGAACGTTGTGAACAGCAGGGAATTGGTCAAGCATCTGCCACGATGGCTGTAGTTTTCCCCCCCTGCTACTGAACATCAGCAGTTAGTTATGATGGAACAGCAGGAAGAGAAAGCAAAAGGAAAACCAGATTAAAAAAGGGAAAATGATTCGTATTGAGAGTATTTGTGTCACGACCCTAGTTCACGAATTGTGAACACGTCATGACGGCACCTAGTCTTCGCGATCAGGTAAGCCTAACGCATTGCGGAAGTAATAACAATTTCGAAATTTAAAATAAAAACCTAATAACATGAAAAATGTATACAATTGCCGCCTGGCACATATACTTTAATAGCAAACACTGAAGTAGCCTCCAAGACCTGGAAACCCACGGGCAACACAGGCTATGAGAAATCTAACACTGCTCTAGTCACCAGAATAGTCTAATACAAAGAAGGATTCGAAATAACATCTAATAACTAGGGGGAAAATGAGAAGGAGACTTTGCGGATCTGCGGACGTAGCAGATGCATACCTCAAGTCCCCAATGTGCTCCCTGACAGCTACTGATGGTACGCCTGCTCAGAAGCACCTGGATCTGCATATGAAAAACATGCACAGAAGAGGCGTGAGTACACCACAGCGGTACTCAGTAAGTGCCAAGCCTAACCTCGGT
>MU729162.1:12217-31597 GCA_026770625.1 Nicotiana glauca
ATATATATATATATATATATATATATAAAAGAAACCCTACAATTTAGGCTAAGTACAAGTCAAGGAAAAAGCAGGAAATCCACTAAGCATGCTGCACCGAGTTCATATAAGTATTTAAGACACGTAGATATGCTATTCTAGGCTAAACATGATAACTACATATATTGTTATAACCCAAATAATAAGAAAAACAGGTTATTAATCAGTAAATATCAGATTTTACAACGAATAGCCCGTGTACGCACTCGTCACCTCGCGTACATGACGCTCACATATAAAAAAATTACCAAATCCTAACAGGAGTTCCCCTACACAAGGTTAGGCAAACCACTTACCTCGAACCAAGCTCAATCACTCGATAACAATATTTTTTCCACGCATATCTGACTCTGAATGGCGCAAATCTAGCCAAAAGCAATTACATATCATAAATATAAATCTAACAAATGAAATCAAGGCTTAAGCAAGAAATTAGAAAATCACCCCCAAAAAGTCGACCCCGTACCACGTTTCAGAATCGGGTAAAAGTTATAAAATATGAATACCCATTCACTCACGAGTTCACTCGTACCAAAATTATCCAAATCCGATATCAAAATCTCAATCGAAACCCAAAATCTTAGTTGAAGAACTTTTTCCCAAAATTTTAACCCAAATCCTAAATTAAAATATGGAATTAATGATAGATTAGTGGGATATAACCAAAATAAAGTGTAGAATCATTACCTTATCAATATCTCTTAAAATCCCTCAAAATCTCATCCAAATCCGAGGTCTCAAACTCAAGTTTTGATAAAAATGGCCAAATCCTTGATTTTGAAATGTTATATTCTGCCTAGGTGAATCCTTCTTCACGAACGCAACCAAATCCTCGCGTTCACATAGACCACTCTGCCTGCCTCTCGATTTAACACTACGCGAACGCGACCTTAGCTTCGCGAATGCGAAGATTTGCAAACTCCACTATTCGCGAACACGACCCCTGCCACGCGAACGCGTAAACCAATTGGCTAGGGTTGCCTCACTCCTCTTCGTGAATGCGTTCCACTTCTCGCATTCGCAATGCCTCCAGTGACCAAATCTTTGCGAACTCGGACTCCTCTTTGCAAACGCGAAGAACAAACTTCCATCAGCCTCCAAGAACCCTTCGCGAACACGAGACCTCCCTCGAGAACACATAAGAGGAAACTAGATAAATCATACCAGCAGATATCAGCCAACAACTTAAGTCAAAAAATGATCTGTTAACCACCCGAGGCCCCCGGGACCTCAACTAAATATACCGACAAGTCCCAAAATAGCATACGAACATAGTCGAATCCTCAAATCACCTCAAACAACACCAAAAACACGAATTTAAGCCTAATGAACTTTGAAATTTCCTAATTCTACAAACGACGTCAAAACCTATCAAATCACGCTCGATAAACCTCAAGTTTTGCACACAATCATAAAGGACACCATGAACCTACTCCAACTTCCAAAAATCCAATCCGACCCCGATATCAAAAAGTCAACTACCGGTCAAAATCTCCAAAAATTCAGTTTCGCCATTTCAAACCTAAATCAGCTACAGACTTCCAAAACACAATCCAGACAAGCCTCTAGGTCCAAAGTCACCCAACAGAGCCAACAAAATCGACGAAACTCCATTCCGGAGTCATCTTTACACTGTTCCGACTACAGTCAAAATCCTAAGACTTAAGCTTCTGTTTATGGACTAAGTGTCCCAGAACACTCCGAAACTAAAAGCAAAACCTCCCGGCAAGTCACATAAGCAGAAAAAGATATGGGGAAAGTAGTTAATAGGGGGTCGGGGATATTATTCTCAAAATGATAGGCCAGATCATTACATCCTCCCCTTCTTAAAAGAATCGTTCTTCCTCGAACGAGCATAGATGTCATACCTCATTTTTCGCTATTACACCCTGTGAAAGGTATAATAAAAGGAGTTTTTCCAATTAAAGAACAATCGAAACGGGAACCGTTTATCAAGAGATTCAGAGTCACCACTTGAGAGATTTATGGTGTCCCAAGTCACCAGTTTGAATCCCGAATCGAGGAAAGGATTTGACTCTGTATTACAGTCGCGAACCAGAAATCCGAGTAAGAAATTATGTTAACCCGGAGAAGGGGTTACGCACTCGCGAGTTCTGTGGTTCTAGCACGGTCGCTCAACTGCTATATTTGGCTAAAAATCTGATTTTTATACATGTTAAACCTATAGTGCAATTTTAGAGGTATTTACCGTTTTAGTCAATTTTAAGGAAAGTGAAGGTCGCTTAAGAACGTATTTTTGGACCACGTCACATGAAATGCACCCGGATCCTCGACACATTCTTATTCAACATTTTGGAAGTTGGATTTGGGTCGCATGAAATGCGCACCTGTATTTAAGAAGGTAAAATTATTTAAACACGCACCTAAAGAGACTAACGCGTTATTATCTTTGGGGAAAGCCGTGAAATTTGCTAAACGGCCCATCCCGGATTCTAAGTATTTAATGTATACATTTAACGAGGGCCCCGCAATTTATATATTTTGTTCGGCGAGGCTCGTCTCATTTTATTTAAAAGGCCAACCTAAAGCAACCACAATTTTCTATTCATTTTTGTCTCTAAAAGGGCCTAATTAATTTGCATTTATAAATTCGGGCCTCGAATTCAAGTCCGAATTCAAACAAAAGGGGGAACCCTCTTAACTTGAACCCACCACCTAATTCGAAAACCTAAATTTATATTTGCAAATCAATTCCCATATTCCTAATATGGTTTAAAGGATTTTTGGATTTCAGCACGTTTGGGCCTTCACACTTGGCCCTATGTTGTAGTATTTCCTCTAATTTTTTTTTATTAGAATTGGTCCAATTTGTGTTAACATGAAATTGCCCTGCGATTTGGGTCTTTTTACTATCCAGCCCGATCTGAGACAAATGAATTTGGTTTCCATTGAGTAGCTGGACCAAACCATTGGGCCCAGATTTTATTCGAGGGTTATTTTTGGTTTGCTTTGGCTCAGTATTGAGCCCATGAAATTAATTCTTAAATCTGCAGCTATTCGAATCCAATGGACTGTTGATCAATGATATTGTAAACAGGATTCAATCAATGAATAAATCCTAATTAACATTCAACACATATGAGGAATGGCCTAGTGTCTTATGATTTTTCAAACAGGATTCAACATATGATTTTCAAGGCTGAAACTAAGTATACTATACTGAAGCTCTTTGATAATGCAATTCTAACCAGCTGATGATTCAATTACTCACGAAACACCTTGTATTAATGCTACTAACAGATAAATGAAGCACACATGAAAATTATCCCCATATATTCGACCATAATTCGTAACTAAACTTATGCTAACCTAAGTCGACCTACTGCTATTGGAACCTGTTACACTAGACTAATGTTAGAAAGCTACACGATTATAGAATTATGTGATTTATTACAAATCAAAAGTCCAAAGATGTCTAATATATAAGAATCTCTTATGCATATAATTTCAGGAAATGGAGACCTACTTAACTATCTATAATGCTGTAATTAGGCATGATATACACAAAAATAGTAAAATAGCAATGAGCTAAAGTTTGAATGCATTCTTCATTCAGATTAATTTAGATTTGTTACATTTTAGCAGTGGATCCTCAGTTATAGGCCAAGGAAATACCTGGAATATGAGATAACAAGAGAAGGGAGAGAGATCAGCAACTATAGATGTAACAGCAGCAAGAAATTAGACTCAAATCAGCAGCAAAACCAATCTCAATCCAGTAACACACTCAAACACAGCCCGAAATGACTTGTAAAACAATAACGACAGCAAATATTCCAAACAGACTCGACTGACCAGTTGCAACTCAAAATCAAACTAAATAGCTCAGATACACCCAAAAACTCATTCAAATTGGAATCCAGAACACTCTGAAACTTCAGTGATTATAGTTGTGCTAAAAGGTGAAAATCAGTGATTAAAATTCAAAATCAGTATAGAAAATCGATGTAACAGTACTTTTGATTTTTCTGAAAATTTGAGAAGCCTAAGATCTAAGGGAGTTTGAAATTTGAATTTCAGATCTAGGAAGCTTGAGGAATATTTAGGGGAGAATTTTGAAGCTCCAAACTTGTGAATCAAGGCAGTATACACTGCCTTTTATAGGCAAAATGAGAGCAGCCCATAAATTTCTATTTACACTATTAGTCCCTCTTTTATTTATTCAGTTTGGTCCTTTATTTACTGACTTGTTACTCAAGTAAGTGCACCTATTTTTGTGAATTTCAACTTAAAACCCCTTCTAGAAAGTCCTAGGGAGTTCCATTTTCAGTTATTACAATATTCTTTTGTCAATAATGCCTAAATTACCCTTTATTTATCTGAAAATTGACAGATCAAACCAAACCAACCCCCTTCCCACCCTAGTAGCTGGTCAAGAATTAACCATGGCTAAACGAAGTTCTATCCTTATCCAGCTATAACCAAAAATCCTAAAAAAAAAATTAAGCTAATTAAACAATCCTGAAATTAAGTCTAACGATACAGTAGGCCTGTAATTAAGCAAATTGAAACTAAATCATATTACCGAAAATATGCTCATGAATCAACACAAAATCAAACTAGAAAAGAAAATCAAAAACAAGAAAAATCAAAACAGAATTAACAAAAATTAATCAAAACCTAAACACTCTAAATCACTTAATCATAGTCACACACAATGTAAACTATCAGTGTATAAAAAGATATACAAATTCCTGAAGTCAATATAAACTTAGCTAACATGCACAATTAAAAACAAAGATTCATATGTATATATTTTATTTTTAGTCTTGTTATATGTATAATATTATTATTGGTATTACTAGTATAATATGAGTATTCATTAACTAACTTTTTTTCATTTAGTTTATTTAGAATTAATAATGACGTGGGTTGAGCGTAGTTATCGGTGTGTACAGAAAGTAAAATCAATAAAGACTTTTATTTGTTTGACCTCATTTAAGAATTAATTTTGGTCAGTACTTTCACGGGAATCAATAGGAAAGGTATTCGCTTTGAATGTGAAGGTTTGACTTCATGATTTAATTGCGGCGGAAGACGGCGGAATTAGGGTTTGTGGGGTGAGGTTGAGAGACGGGCTTTAGGGGGTGGGGTGGTGCTCCTCAGACAATTAAATATGAAATGAGTCATAGTTCCTAGCTGTTGGATGATGAATCCTCGACGGCCAGGATTGATTTAGCCCGAAACGACGTCGTTTGAAGGGAGTGGGGCTGGACCGGGTGTGTGTGTGTGNTTTTTGAGCGATTTGGAAGTGGTGCCGGTGTAGGCGGCGGATGCGACGTCCACAGTTTCGGATATTCGAGGAGAAAGGCTGGGATTCGAGCCATGGAGGTTTGGGGTTCGGAAAGAGGAGGACGTGGGGAGTCTATGGTGTAATTTTCAGGGCCATCGGAGTATCTCCACCAGCGGAGACGATTTCCGGCCGGCGGCGGAAGACGGCGAAATTAGGGTCTGTGGGGTGAGGATGAGAGACGGGCTTTGGGGAATGGAGTGGTGCTCCTCAGACAATTAAATATGAAATGAGTCATAGTTCCTAGCCGTTGGATGATGAATCCTCGACGGCCAGGATTGATTCAGCCCGAAACGACATCGTTTGAAGGGAGTGGGGTTGGACCGGGTGTGGGGGGTGATTTGGGATGGGTGTGGACGTTTGGGCCGACCTGGGGGTGTGGATTGGTCCAGTTTTAGAGTCATTTGGATTGAATGGCCCAAATTCAACCAATTTAATTCTTTTATTTATTTCCTTTGTTTTCTCTCTTTTTCCTTTTTATTTTCTAATTTTATGACTTGATTTTTGTTTTGTTTTAAAGTTTTTTTGTTAAATGCAAAATTAAAAATTATCACGACCCCAATCCCGGTCGTGATGGCGCCCAACACAATTGCTAGGCAAGCCCGACCATTTACACTCTCAACCGAGTATGAAGCTCAAAACCAGTTATTTGAATATCATTATCAACAATAAAGCTAATAATTTTAAATGATATATATATAGAAATCAAACTGAATATCACTATAACACGGAATATACTCCCAAAGACCTGGGGGTCATGAGTCTAGAGCCTCTAACAATACAGTGACAAGACTCCAAATAATACAATGTCTCAAAACTGCGGAAAGATAATAAAAGGGTTAGGGGAGGAGTCGGGTCCTGCGGACGTCAAGCAGCTACCTCGACAACTCCGGATAAACTCTGAAATCAGCAAAAGCTGAGCTAAACTCCCGGGATGCCTGGATCTGCACACATGGTGCAGGGCGTAAAGTGAGTACTTCCAACTCAGCGATAATAGACATGTATAATAACATTGAAAGTAAGAAATCCCGATATACGACAAAGTAAAGCTACAACAGTACCTCTACACATTTAACAGTGTAACATCAATGAGTATTAACAGATAGAGCAGATAAGTATCAATGCAAGAATGCAATGCAAATGCACATGACCGCTGTGGTGCGCCGCCCGATCCATTTGGGTACCCGCGATAACTGTGGGGGTTCAGACTCTAGAGGGGCTCCAACAGCCCAAGCGCAATATCATAGTAACATACGCTGCGGCGTGCAGCCCGATCCACTATCAGTCCAGCTATATGCATGCAAGCCACACAGGCACAGTCAAACTTACCATTTTTACTTCCGATAATCAGTAATTATAAATTAGGTGTTCAAAATCTTAGAATTTTACTAGCCATTTCAAAATAATATTTAGCACAGGACTGATATCATGAAAACATGCTATATATCATGAAATAGTGATAATAATCCCTACGGAATCCAAATAACCGGCACGCAACCCAAATATATCCATAACCATCCAAGAAGGAGGTTTACCAGCTAATTTATAGCCAACAACACAGTACAACATTACTCGGGCGGACTAAGCTATAGTCACCATTCACAATCGACCCCGCGCTCATCGTAGAGCACGTGTCTCGCCTCAATATAGCATCACAGTATGATATATCGGGGTTTCAAACCCTAAGGTCATCATCCACATCTATTACTCACCTCAAGCCGGCCACAAACTAGTCCGCCATGCCTTTTTCCTCTCGAATCCGCCTCCTCGCGCGTCGAATCTAGTCACAACCACAATGAATACATTACAATAGGCTAATGGAACATAACCCAATCGAAAATACTCAAAAAATATTAAAATCACGAAGTTGGCAAAACCCGAGCCCCGGGTCCACATCTCGAAATCCAGAAATTTTTACATCAATACGATCCTTATCTCGCCACGAGTCCATACATATCAAATTTACAAGAATCGGAGTCCATTTGACCCCTCAAATCACCAATTTAAACTCTTTCAAATTTCAAGCTCTAACCTCCATTTTTAACCTTAATTTCCTTGGATTTTCAGTGTTAATACGTGTTTTTACACCATAATAACATAATCTAAGGAAAAGAATCCTTACCTGAAGAAAACTCTCGAAACCCCCTTCAAAATCGCCCAAAAATCGCCTAAGTCCGAAGCCCCAAATGTTTCTTGCGAAATGAGGTTGTTTTACACTTAAAAACCCGATTTTTGTACTACCGCACCGCGTGGGGAGCCGCGGGGCATGGGGAATCAGTGCAATATGTTTCTAGAAGTGAAATTTCGGACCATACTGGAATTTACACAGGCGGGGTGCCGGGCGCCGCAGGGGGCGCCGCGGTAGTGAAATTTTCTGCGCTGCTTTAGTAATTTGGTCATAACATTGCGTAGGGATGTCCGAATGACGAACGATTTGTTGCATAAGAAACTAGACTCAAAGGGATTTAGTTTGATAGGTTGTTAATCACATAACTCTTTATATAACTGGAGATATGGTCGTCCAAAACGAGGTCTTATGCGCACTCATTTACATCTTCGTCTATTATTAAATTTTCCAACTTCAAAAGTACCCGTTAGCCATCCGAAATCGCACCGAAGCCCCCGGAACCTCAATCAAACACGCCAATATATCCCATAACATTATTCAAACTTGTTTCAATCAACAAAAAACCTCAAACAACATCAAAACCATCAATTTTCATCAATTCAAAGCTTAAGTTAAACTAAAACTTTCAAAACTCATATTCAATCAAGAACCCAACCTAAACACCTCCGAATCAACTGAAATTTTGCACACAAGTCCAAAATCATCTAACGAAGCTACTAAAACTCTTGGAATTCCATTCCGAATCCCAGATCAAAATTTCACCTATCAACCGAAAATCGCCAAAATACTAACTTCGCCAAAATAGGCTAACTTCTTCACCGGACCTCCAAAATTACTTCCGATTGCGCTCCTAAGCCTTAAATTATCCCCCGAAGCTAACCGAATTATCGGAATTCAATTCTGAGCCCTATAACTCACAAGTCAACATCCGATTGACTTTTCCAACTTAAGCCTTCTTTAAAAGAGATTCAGTGTCTCATTTCTTAATAAAGTCACTCCAATTAAATTCTAACGCACCCAATACTTATAATGAAACATAAGGAAGCACAAAATGGGAAGAACGGGGTAGTTACTCACGAGATGACGGGTCGGGTCATCACATTCTCCCCAACTTAAACAAACGTTCGTCCTCGAACGTGCCTTGACTTGTTCCAAAAGCCCAACAATTGCTGAATAACTTTACCATGTATAAATCCGGGGATGAACTCACATCACCCTCCTTCTCACATAGGTCTGATAATACAATACAGCTGAAATTTCACAGCCATTTAGACCATAAACCGTAGACCCACATTGCACTTTCCGAAATCATACCCAGAATTAACACGAACCAGCTGTAATAACCCACAACCCAACACCCGGAACGATAGTCTCTATTCACAGCAGTTGCCTACAATACCCAAATACCGATAGGAAACCTCTTGTTAGCTAAAGTCCTATTCCAACACTTTCATATACTGCCAACTATAAATAAAACATGCGATAAAACGTAACCATTTCTCAGATCAACCATTTATGAAGTCATTTCCTCTTTTACTAATATCGCAACAGATTTCCGAGCCAAACCTCGTTGTTATCCTCCTAACAAGCCGAAATCGATTCTGTTCATATTCATCACTGTCCCCAACGATTACCTCGAATCCAACACACCACTCTGGTGATATAACGCCCCAATACAGGCCTAAGCCACAACTTGCATAATACGTGCACCCATAAGAAACGGTTCAAACATACTCAAATCATGAAAATGACTCAACTAAGAGAGCTGTACCTCAAATTCACTAGTACTGCCACAACACAAGGCTGAGACCCTGTCTCATACCATAGATATAGGACACACAAATTTGACCCACAAGGTCATGTTTCCACACAGCTTTGCTGCAACGCGCGATCTTATCCAAATACCACTCCACATGAAACACCTCAAGTCACTATGCTTGAAATCGACAACCATGCTCAATTGATGGCTGGAGCCAGAGAAAATCATTACACCCACGGTGAAACAAATAACACATACCACGCAAACCTGATAGAACATAATCTAACTCACTTCGCCACTCAACCCGTGGCATTTTCGGCATAGCCCATGGTACAATAGTTCAGAATTGCCCGACGCTAAGACATCCAGTCTAAATTCTGACGCCACATACAAAATCTAACATACCAGCAAGTAAAAATCCACTCGAGTCTCCAAATCCTGATAGTCGTTAAACAGTACCGACGTACACGATCCACAACCACAATATAGCATGTACATGAGAACTCCCAGTCTCCAACTCCATATAGCACACACATCATTATACCTGACCCCAATTTCTACTGTGTGAATACATGCACACCTTCAATACCCATTCATTCCACGATAATTACTCTAAGATTTCCATGTGCCATACAAGCAACTCGAATATCAGTAGTCGATCCAGCCTTAAAAGTGCCGCAATACTATTGAAGTGCCATCAACTTAATCACATTGGCATCTTTTTTTTTTGAAACATGTACCCTCTACAAATCACTATGATTAGAAATACAATTTCCTTAATCATCTGAAGCTTTTTTCTCTAATCACCTAAAGCTGCTCGTACTGCCTAAGAATGTTTTGAATTTCCATTCAGAACTGAATCATAACCTTACCCAAGAAATTCTCAATCCTTCACAACATATCGCATATACCATATCATCATAAGGTACCATGAGGACTTCACCCCCCCTTCCGAACCAGGAACGTTTACGTACTCAACTAGTCAAGAACTTCCATTGATCCCATTTAGAAGAAAAATCATTACACATCCCATGCTCTGTATGACGTACATAGGCCATGTTCAATTACAATACCGACACGACGGATAAGATCTGTATAAATTCATAACACCACCAAATCAAATATTTATTGGGTCTATACTTCTGGCAAGAACTATCACCTCATTCCTGAACCAAATAATTGCCTTAGCCCCTTAATTTACTTCATACACTCAGATTGCACTAATCTCAAATTCAATGATCTTGTCTCACCCATTACGAACTGCTCAGGCAATAAACATAATCGAAAGTCACATATGATGCCTCAATATGCCAATAGGCTACCAATTCGAACGCGATACAAAAGGAAAACAAACTCTGGAAGGAATTACCAATCTCACGCACTACTACGGCTTTCCTTAGAAAACAGGAAGCAAGGCATAAAAATAGCATATAGAAAACTATACTCAATATCACACTGTTGCGGCGTGCAACCCAATCCAGATAACATACCCATGGAGGCGTGACACCTGATCTACACATAGATCTCACATAAGAAGATACACATCGAGCCAAATTTGCTCATTACAACAAAATACCGAGTATCGGTCATAAGCATGCTAAGTGCATAATAATATCTCAGAGGTACATATAGCGTTATAAGCTACAAAACTCAAGCACAACTGAGGTGCGATGTACAATCTGAATTTCAAGAGCCAAGATGCCCATATAACATTATTCTTACACAGATTCTCAACACATAGTAATTTCTCAAGTTATCTCACAACTCACACGACGCAATGCATTACTACGTGAAATATCTAACAATGAAACATCAACCTAACGACTCCTCCATGAGGACCGCGTTACAAAAATGCACACTTCTGGCCTGTTATAGAGCCGTTATTCACATTAAATCTATGCACCGACTTCAAGCCGATTCTGATCACACTGAACTAGTCCGATAACCTTTCAAAGGTCCATAATAACTTCCATTTTCTTCATAAAACACAAGAACAACCATCACAATCGGAGTAATCCTCCCCAGTTCACAACCCAATATGCAGAGTGCCCTCCAGGCGTGAATCTTTAATTTAACGACACCATCACAAACTTCATACTTGGTTTATATCTTTAATCAATCAAGTGATCACATGTCGCACTTATAAAATCTTCCAATGGAACACACTCCCACTACCTACCACAAAATATCTGGAGCGTACCTCTAAACCACCGGTCGCACTAACGCTGAAGAGCGATCAAGAATCATTAACCAGGATGCAAAACCCTTTTTACAAAACACGATCTCAAGTGACGCTGGAGACAATGCCAACTTACCGTAAATATAGAAACTTATCTCCTGCTCATCCGAGGTCATGACATCTTGTCAAAAAAAATTTCCTTCACTCGTGCCATTCTCGACCAAATTTCCACAACTAGAACCGACTCACCAGCATGCATCAAATCGGAACTAACATAGTACATAACTGTACAATCAGCTAATCAACAATGACCTCCCCAACTTAGCTCGAAGCCATATATATCATGGTTGGATTAAACTCACTCTTTCACAAGCTTGTGGAAACACGAATCATCAGAATTTTTTAACTCTTCTGCAATTCTCTCATTCATTCCTCAACAGTTAAGCCTACTCTAGGCAACAAAATTTATACTAAGTCCCCAAATTTTTCAAAAAATTCGGCAGGGTTTCCTTTGTAATTGAGCCTATCCACCTGCCAGAGAATCACCAAAACCATCCTAACAATACGCCCACAACTTGACAAAGCATCATAATATATATCAACAACATTAATCTCAATACTACCTGTATTATATTATCAACATTGATACATGGACATGCGTTGCACCTATTCAAATCATAACACATAGAAAATACCTTTCAATTACACATGAGATCTTCTACTATACATATAAGGATCATACCACTTAAAAACACTCAACAGGAGATAACCCACTTGCTTCGCCTCAATTTAGTATTTCATCACACCTTCCACCATCATACACATAACACTGCCATTTGGTCTTCCTGAGTCTGAACTCATACTGCCACACGCAATGTACTTCACTTCCCAACTAGGAGAAACGAAAATATTCTTCACGCGCCCATATTCGGGCTACACATCAAACCACAATAGGAAACAAATCACTTACCAGCTCATCTGTCATTCAGCAGACTCCTTCGTCACTACCAAGTCACATAGATACATCTTGCAGTACCAATATACTCATCGCATGGATATCCAACTTCCATTCCGGCTAATAGGGACAATATCGAACATATAAGTTCAGAACACTTGCTCACACAATCAGCACCTCGATGCTCAAGACTTAGGCAAAGATCCAGCCTCAAGCCCTCCAGACTGGCCCAACATCGAACTCACGGGATCACATCGCGCCCTTCGATCGGGGAATCACAAGCCATCAGGGCACTTATAATACCGAGCGCTCATGTGCGCATACAGACGTGTGGAAGGAATTTCAAGAGTTATATCTCAAGCTGAATCAAGTACGCACGATAAGAATTCCAAGAAAGTGAAGTTTTCCTAAAGGTTCTGCAGCCTCTCGAGGATAAATACAGACGTCTCCGTACTGATCCGCGAGACTCTACTAACTGGCTCATGACTTATGAGGCCTAGTAACCTAGGCTCTGATACCAACTTGTTACGACCCCAATCCCGGTTGTGATGGCGCCCAACACAATTGCTAGGCAAGCCCGACCATTTACGCTCTCAACTCGAGCATGAAGCTCAAAACCAGTTATTTGAATATCATTATCAACAACAAAGCTAATAATTTTAAATGATATATATATAGAAACCAAACTGAATATCACTATAACATGGAATATATTCCCAAAGACCTGGGGGTCATGAGTCTAGAGCCTCTAACAATACAGTGACAAGACTTCAAATAATAAAATGTCTCAAAACTGCAGAAAGATAATAAAAGGGATAGGGAAGGAGTCGGGTCCTGCGGACGTCAGGCAGCTACCTCGACAACTCCGAATAAACTCTGAAATCAGCAAAAGCTCAGCTAAACTCCCAGGATAACTGGATCTGCACACATGGTACAGGGAGTAAAGTGAGTACTTCCAACTCAGCGGTAATAGACATGTATAATAACATTGCAAGTAAGAAATCCCGATATACGACAAAGTAAATCTACAACAGTACCTTTACACATTTAATAGTGTAACATTAATCAGTATTAACAGATAGAGCAGATAAGTATCAATGCATGAATGCAATGCAAATGCACATGACTGCTGTGGCGCGCCGCCCTATCCATTTGAGTACCTGCGCTCACTGTGGGGGTTCAGACTCCGGAGGGGCTCCTACAGCCCAAGCGCAATATCATAGTAACATACACTGCAGCGTGCAGCCCGATCCACTATCAGTCCAGCTATATGCATGCAAGCCACACAGGCACAGTCAAACTTACCATTTTTACTTCCGATTATCAGTAATTATAAATTAGGTGTTCAAAACCTCAAAATTTTACTAGCCATTTCAAAACCTTAGCTCAGGACTGATATCATGAAAACATGCTATATATCATGGAACAGTGATAATAATCCCTACGAGATCCAAATAACCGGCACGCAGCCCAAATATATCCATAACCATCCAAGAAGGAGGTTTACCAGCTAATTTATAGCCTACAACACAGTACAACAATACTCGGGCGGACTAAGCCAAGTCCCCACTCACAATCGACCCCGCGCTCATCGTAGAGCACGTGTCTCGCCTCAATATAGCGTCACAGTGTGATATACCAGGGTTTCAAACCCTCAGGTCATCATCCACATCTATTACTCACCTCAAGCCGGCCACAAACTAGTTCGCCATGCCTTTTTCCTCACGAATCCGCCTCCTCGCGCGTCGAATCTAGTCACAACCACAATGAATACATTACAATAGGCTAATGGAACATAACCCAATCGAAAATACTCAAAAAACACAAAAATCACGAAGTTAGCAAAACCCGAGCCCCAGGTCCACATCTCGAAATCCAGAAATTTTTACATCAATACGATCCTTATCTCGCCACGAGTCCATACATATTAAATTTACAAGAATCGGAGTCCATTTGACCCCGCAAATCACCAATTTAAACTCTTTCAAATTTCAAGCCCTAACCTCCATTTTTAACCTTAATTTCCTTGGATTTTCAATGTTAATACGTGTTTTTACACCATAATAACATAATCTAAGGACAAGAATCCTTACCTGAAGAAAACTCTCAAAACCCTCTTCAAAATCGCCCAAAAATCGCCTAAGTCCGAAGCCCCAAATGTTTCTTGCGAAATGAGGTTGTTTTACACTTAAAAACCTGATTTTTGTACTACCGCGCCATGTGGGGTGCCGCGGGGCACGGGGCGTCAGTGCAATATGTTTATAGAAGTGAAATTTCAGACCATACTGGAATTTACACAGGCGCGGCGTGTCGGACGCTGCAGGGGGCGCCGCGGTAGTGAAATTTTCCGCGCTGCTTTAGTAATTTGGTTATAACATTGCCTAGGAACGTCCGAATGACGAATGATTTGTTGCGTGGGAAACTAGACTCAAAGGGCTTTAGTTTGATAGGTTGTGCATCACATAACCCCTTATATAACTGGAGATATGGTCGTCCAAAGCGAGGTCTTGTGCGCACTCATTTACATCTTCGTCTGTTATTAAATTTTCCAACTTCAAAAGTACCCGTTAGCCATCCGAAATCGCACCGAAGCCCCCGGAACCTCAATAAAACACGCCAACATATCCCATAACATTATTCAAACTTGTTCCAATCAACAAAACACCTCAAACAACATCAAAATCATCAATTTTCATCAATTCAAAGCTTAAGTTAAACTAAAACTTTCAAAACTCATATTCAATCAAGAACCCGACCTAAACACCTCCGAATCAATTGAAATTTTGCACACAAGTCCAAAATCACCCAACGAAGCTAGTGAAACTCTCGGAATTCCATTCCGACTTCCAGATCAAAATTTCACCTATCAACCGGAAATCGCCAAAATACTACCTTCGCCAAAATAGGCTAACTTCTTCACCGGACCTCCAAAATTACTTCCGATTGTGCTCCTAAGCCTTAAATCATCCCCCGAAGCTAACCGAATCATCGGAATTCAATTCCGAGCCCTCTAACTCACAAGTCAACATCCAATTGACTTTTCCAACTTAAGCCTTCTTTAAAAGAGACTAAGTGTCTTATTTCTTAATAAAGTCACTCCAATTAAATTCTAACACACCCAATATTGATAATGAAACATAAGGAAGCACAAAATGGGAAGAACGGGGTAGTTACTCACGAGACGATGAGTCGGGTCGTCACAAAAATAAGGACACAACTTGACTCTAATCATACGCTATTTAATTCCCAAATTAACTCCTAATTTAAATGTAAACTAAGACAAATTCAAAATTAAATGCAAAAATGAATTATTTATGTTATTTTCTTCTCTGTAAAATAAACCTAATTTTTAATTAATCCTAAAAGGTGAAATAAAATCCTAAATGCAAATGCCATGTATTTTTGTATTTTTCACTAATTAATCAATAATAAACGTTCACAAACAAATACAAACCATTAACAAGAGATGACACCAAAATCCATAAAATTGCAAATAATGAAAAGAAGTCATTTTGTTTTGAATTTATGGGAGTAATTCATATAGGGAAAAAATCACGTGCTCACAATAGAGACATACCTAAAGTGGTTAAAAGATGATGATAACAGCTGCGCATATCATGCTTTGTCTCTCAAGTCGCCACCTCGACCGCCTGACCCCTCCACTGAAGCAATGTTCTTTGACCTCAACTTCCGAACCTGACTGTCCAAAATAGCCACCGACTTCTCAACATAGGATATATACTTGTCCAATTGGACTGAGCTGAAATCTAACCCGTGAGACGGATCACCGTGATACTTCCAGAGCATAGAAACATGGAATACCGGATGAACTTCTGCTAGATTGGGAGGCAAGGAAAGCTCATAAGCAACCTCCCCAACTCGCCGCAACACCTCAAATGGACCAATGAACCTTGGGTTCAGCTTGCCCTTCATTCCGAACCTCATAACGCCCTTCATAGGCGAAACCTAGAGCAAGACTCGCTCTCCAACCGTGAATGCAACATCGCGAACCTTCCGATTTGCATAACTCTCTTGTTTTTACTGGGTTGTGCGAAGTTGATCCTGAATCATCTTTACCTTCTCCAACGCATCCTGAACCAAGTCTGTACCCAATAATCTAGCCTCACCCGACTCAAACCAACCCACTGGGGACCGACACTACCTACCATACACAGCCTCATATGATGCCATCTGAATGCTGGACTGATAACTATTATTGTAGACAAACTCCGCAAGTGGAAAGAAATGGTCCCAAGAACTTCTAAACTCCATCACACACGCACATAGCATATCCTCAAGTATCTAAATAGTGCACTCGGATTCTCCATCCGTCTGAGGGTGAAATGATGTGCTCAACTCAACCCCGAGTACCCAACTCATGTTGTGTAGCCCTCCAGAATCGTGATGTAAATTGCGTACCCCGATCGGAGATGATAGATATTGGCACGCCATGAAGTCTGATAATATCTCGAATATAAACTCGAGCCAACTTCTCGTAAGAATATGTACTCATCATAGGAATGAAATGAGCTGACTTGGTTAGTCTATCCACAATCACCCAAACTGCATCAAACTTCTGCTGAGTCCGTGGGAGTCCAACAACAAAATCCATAGTGATCCGCTCTTATTTCCATTCGGAGTCTCTAACTTCTAAAGCAACCCACCCGGCCACTAATGCTTATACTTCACGTACTGGCACTCTAGACACCGACTACATATTCCACTATGTCCTTCTTCATTCTCCTCCACCAATAATGCTACCTGAAGTCATGATACATCTTCACGGTACCTGGATGAATGGAGTACCGTGATCTGTGAGCCTCCTGGAGAATCAACTCACGCAATCTGTCTACATTGGACACACATAACCTGCCCTGCATCCTCAATGCACCATCATCCCCAATAGTGATCTCCTTAGCATCACCGTGCTGAACCGTGTCCTTAAGGACAAGTATATGGGGGGCATCATACTGACGCTCCCTGATATGATCATAAAGAGAAGTCCGGGAGATCACACAAGACAAAACTCGACTCGGCTAGAAAATATCCAATCTAACAAACTAGTTGGCCAAGGCCTGAACATCCAATTCCAATGGCCTCTATGCTACAGTTAAATTTCACTATGCTCCCTAAGCTCTTCGGCCTGCGACTCAACGCATCAGCCACCATATTGGCCTTCCCGGGATTGTATAAAATAGTGATATCATAATCCTTGAGTAGCTCTAACCACCTCTACTGATGCAAGTTAAGATCCTTCTGATTGAACATATGTTGCAAACTCCGATGATCTATGTAGATCTCACAAGGGATACCGTACAAATAGTGCCGCCAAATATTCAAGGCATGAACAATGGCTGCTAACTCAAGGTCATGGACTGGATAGTTCTTTTCATGTACCTTCAGCTGACTGGACGCATAGGCAATCACTGTACGGTCCTGCATCAATATCGTATCGAGATTAATCTGTATGAATCACAATAAACAGTATAAGACCCCGAACTTGTAGGCAATACCAATATTGGGCTGTAGTCAAAGCTGTCTTGAGATTTTGAAAGCTCTCCTCACACTCTTCTGTCCACTTGAACGGAGCACCCTTCTGGGTCAGCCTGGTCATAGGTGCTACAATAGATGAGAATCCCTAAACAAATCGATGGTAATACCCCACCAAACCAAGGAAACTCCGGATCTACGTAGCTAAGGATGGTTTGGGCCAACTCTACACTTCTTCTACCTTCTTCGGATCCACTTTGATCCCCTCACTCGACACTATATGAAAAAAAATGCCACAAAATCTAACCATAACTCACATTTTGAGAACTTCGTATATAATTTCTTCTCTCTCAAAAACTGAAGCACAGTCCTTAGGTACTACTCATAATCCTCCCAACTCTGAGAGTACACCAGAATGTCGTCAATAAACACAATGACGAAAGAGTCAAGATAGGGCAGAAATACACTATGTATCAAATGTATAAATGCTGCTGGGGTATTAGTCAGCCCAAATGACATCACAAGGAACTCGTAATGACCATACCGAGTCCTGAAAGGAGTTTTTGGGATATTTGGCTCCCGAATCTTTTACTGATGATAGCGCGAATGCAATTCAATCTTGGAAAACACTCTGGCACCCTATAACTGATCATATAGGTCATCAATACGAGGCAAATGATACATGTTCTTCACTGTAACTTTGTTCAACTGGGGATAATCAATGCATATACGCATGGAACCATCTTGAGATGTGGCAGGAGCAAAGGGAATCAACCCTGCCTGAGCTAGAGTACCTAACATGCTCAGGAACTGTGCAAGGGTCTCTTGAAGAGCAGGTGTAGTAGTATGTGTCTCAGGTGCCTGCGCTCCGAATGGATCTACTGGTGGCTCCTCCGTGGTAGCTCATGCAAATGCTATACTTGCACCACGTAGACGTTCTCAACCTCTACGCTAGTCCCGGCCTCTGGCGGCTCTAGCAGGGGGCACGAGTGCTTGGTCATATGATCCGGCTGTACTTGTCCTCACTATTTCTGAGAGAATAGAAAATAAAAGTCGTCTCTCCGTGAGATGTCGTGACAACACTTAGTCTTTACGTCTAGGTAATCCTAACATTGTGGAATAATAAAATGAAAAAATAAATATTACAACTAACTGTCACAAATAACTTTCTCCCAAGACCCGAAACACCGTAAGTCATAAGCTTCTAAGATTATGTCTAGCTATTCTATACATCAGTACTAGAAGAAGTAAAAGAGGAACAACATAAGAAGGGATAGATGGAAACTCTAAAGTTTGGGGATGCGGGTAGAATTACCTTGAAGTCTTTGAAACAACAACAACAACTCTGCAACTAAAAGCGAGGTGGGTAGGAGGTACTTGGATCTGCACACAAAGAAGAGTATCATGAGTACACAACAATGGTACCTAGTAACTACAAAGCCTAGCCACAGTCGAGTAATGACGAGGTGTCAGGGCCCTACTCGTATATATATATATATATATATATATATATATATTT
>MU729162.1:34255-50711 GCA_026770625.1 Nicotiana glauca
AGTAATATAAAAGACTAAAATTTAATCAAAAGAAATCACAGAAGGATAACAGTACACTAAACCTAAATAACAATGGGGGATCTCCTGAGATACCGTCTCATAGTCCCAAAGTAAATATGCAGGGGGATCTCCTGGGATACCGTCTCGTAGTCCCAAAGTAAATGTACAGCGAGATCTCCCAGGATACGTCTCGTGGTCCCAAAGTAAATATGCAGGGGGATCTCCCGGAATACCATTTCATAGTCCCAAAATAAGTATGCAGTGGGATCTCCTGGAATAATATTCCGTGGTCCCAAAATAAATACGCAACTCAAACAATGGAGGAAACAATTACAACAAGAAACCCTATAGTTTAGGCCAAGTACAAGCCAAGGAAAAATTAGGAAATCCACTAAGCATGCTGCACAGAATTCAGATAAACATTTAAGGCACGTCGACATGCTATTCTAGGCTAAACATGATAACTACACATGCTGATATAACTCAAATAAGTAGAAAAACTGGCTATTACTCATTAAATATTGGATTTCACAATGAATAGCCCATGTACACACTCTTCACCTCGCGTACACGACGCTCATATATCAAACAGTGCCAAATCCTAAAGGGAGTTCCCCCATACAAGGTTAGGCAAGTCACTTACCTCGAACCAAGCTCAATCACTCGATAACAATGCCTTTTCTATGAATATACGGATCCAAATGTAGCCAAAAGTAATAACATATCATAAGTATAACTATATGAAACTAATCTAACAAATAAAATCAAGGCTTAATCAAGAAATTAGAAAATCACCCTAAATGTTCAACCCAAGCCCACGTCTCAGAATCGGGTACAAGTCATAAAATATAAACACCCATTTACTTACGAGTTCACTTGTTTCCAAATATGATATCAAAATCTCAATCAAAACATTAAATCTTATTTGAAGAACTTGTTCCCAATTTCCCATAATTTAAACCCAAATCCCAAATTAAAAGATGGAGTTAATGATAGATTAATGGGATATAACCAAAATCGAGTGTAGAATCATTACCCAATCGATGAATCTGAAAATCCCTCAAAATTTAGTCCAAAATCCGAGCTCTCAAACTTAATTTTTGACTAAAATGGCCAAAATCTCGATTTTGAAATGTCATATTCTGCCTAGGTGAATCCTTCTCCGCAAACGCGGCTAAATCCTAGCGTTCGCATAGACCACTTTGACTGCCTCTCGATTTAATACTACATGAATGCAACCTTAGCTTTGCGAACACGAAGCTTTAAAAACTCCACTCTTCGCGAACGCGACCCCTGCCACGCAAATGCATAGACCAATTGGCTAGGCTCCCCAGCTCCCTCACTCATCTTCGCAAACGCATTCCACTTCTCGCATTCGCGATGCCTCCACTGACCACACCTTTACGAATGTCGGCTCCTCTTCGCGAACATAAAGAACAAATTCCCATCAGCCTCCAAGAACCCTTCCCGAACGCGAGATCTCCCTCGCGAACCCATAAGAGGAAACCAAATAAATTATACCAGCAAATATCAGCCAACAATTTAAGTCCAAATTTTCTTAATTATGACTGAGATTGAGGATTTGAATAATGATACCGATTTAGCCTCTTACTTAGGAAAATTGGAAAATATTTGATAAACTATGGATCCGTGTCTTCTCGACTCGCATGTGCTTCCGCGAGCAAGGTAAATTTCTCTATTCCTATGGGATCGGGCTGTTCGCCTTAGCAGTATGGTAACACTATTCTTATGGGAATGAATTGTTCACCTCGACAATATGGTAACACTATTATTATGGGATCATATTGTTCGCCGCGGCAGTATGGTAACTCTATTCTTATGGGATCAGGACATTCGCCTTGGTAGTAATGAATACCACTATTCCTATGGCATTGGGTTGTTCGCCTCGGCAACTTCATGCGTAATATTTGAGACTGGATTTGGTTTAGTAACGATTGAGTTAGTGTCTTCACGTCCGGTTATTACATGTTTAATAATTTTGCATAGACTCATGTGTGGAATAACTGTAATTACTTTATCTGCATCATTGCTACTAGTTGTACACTCACCATGTCTACATTATGTATTTCTATTATTGTTTGACCACTAGTAAGTGTCAAGTTGATCCCTCGTCACCACTTCTTCGAGGTTAGACTAGATACTTACTGGGTATGCATTGTTTTCCACACTCACGCTACACTTCTACATTGAATGTACAAGTACTGAGATACGTACCACCAATGGTCACACAGGCGCATAGTCGCACTTCTACGGAGACTTAGTGGTGAGCTGCTTGCCTTGCTATAATCTGCAGCACCAGAGTCTCCCTCCACCTTGTTTATTATTTCTATCTATTATCTTTTAGACAGTGGTTATATTAGTTTTGTATATTATTTAGATTGCTCATGCACTTTCTATCGGGTTTTGGGTTCTTTTAGCATTAATATAATGTTGTACTTATCATTAATGTCATTACAGTTGTATTTCTCACGCCGTTATTTCATTGAGAAAAGAGTAGGTACGGTTTCATGAGATCTTACTTATGTCGCTCTTTTAAAAAGGAAATGTTTGTTTTAAAAGTTAAAAAGGAGAAATAAAATTTAAGGTTCTTGATCACGCCCAACTATGCCTTATAAAAAGGACTAAGCGATCGTTGCAAATATAATCCAGTTTACAAGTCCGGAGTCGAATCCCACAGAGAGCTAAGGCTTACCTATAGTTGTTCAATATTTCTAAGAAACACAAGTTCAAACAATTTCCTAATTATAAAGATTATAATATTTATTTTTATCTAATTAACTAACAAATCTAGAAAGCTGTAAAACTATCAATTAACCAGGATAAGGATTGGAGACAAGATTAAGGAGGTCTAGAGTTATGATTTCCCCTTTTGTCGGAATCCTTCCCGCTACATTTTCTATAAATTCGCCTAAGTATTCTCTACTGATCATGAGTGCTCTGACTGTGTTAACTCTCTCCCGAGTAATTACCGTAATTTACTAGACATATTCTCCCGAATTACGCTAGCTGGCATTAAGTACGGCTCACTCGGATCGCACCTCAGGTTTCGTTATCCCTAATCCCACCTTTAAACCCTCCGTATTGATCCCTCATATACGTTAGGAGTGATGTTGTTCAACAACTACCTAAATATGCACTCTCTCCCGAGTAATACATACTAAATAGGCACAGTCGATTGAGGGCCCTTCAATAAATAACAATAATAACGTAGTTGAGCAAATAGAGAAAATACTACAGCAAATCTATATTAACGTAACAAGAAATCATCCTCCAATAGGTTCCATCAAAACCCAAGATAACAAATTAGCTATTCATAATAGTATGTAAAACTACAATACTAGAATTCATAACCAATAATAGAACTAGAAAGAAGGATTTGAAAAACTCATAGAAGAATTCTCCGCCTTGTTCCTAGTATGTTCTTGCCTCCGTAGGTCTCAAGTGTGTCCAAACTCAATCTCCGTACTGGTCTCTCTCTTCAAAAGTGGCATTTTTAGGTCTATTTATATGTGTAGGAAAAAACCTAAATGTGTGGGCCAAGTCCTAGTCAGACCAGGTGACGAAATAAGCCTTCAAAACTCGAATTGTACCTAGTTTTAGGTTGGCCTTGCCTGGATAATGCCAGCCTAGGCCTGGCTTTAAGCTGGCCTCACCTGAATAAAGCCTGGTTAGGCCTGGCTTTAAGTTGGCCTCACCTGGATAAAAGCCTGGTTAGGCATGACTTCTCCTTTTCACAGTTCTTGAGCGTACTTACGACGTTTAAGCATCCCTTTAGCTCTACTTTCATTTCCGATGCACCTGCACATAAAATAGCCTCTATTACTCTCAAACAAAGTGTATTTAACATTAGATAATGTAAAACGTAAAACATATAATGTGCAAAAACTTGAATTATAGCCACACATCAGATTTTATAGGCTTGCTTAGCGGCGGCTTTAGGTGCCATCGCGACCTATCACGGGTGTGACACATAGTAATCCAATTAATTTGAAATTAAAGAGTAATTTATTAAATTAATAAAACCAATATGATGTATATAAAATTGTAACAACCTGGCCGGTCGTTTTGAGAATTTGCACTTCGCTTGGTGGTTTAAGGGTATGAGTACCTCCGTATGATGTACTATGACTTGTGTGTATCATGAGGTTTCAGTTTTCGGGTGATTCGAAATTAGTTCGGAAGAATGAATTTCATGTTTGAAGCTTTAAGTTTGAAGATTTGACCAAGTTTGACTTTTGAGTATTTGACCTTGGATTGGAGTTTTGATTGTTTCATTAGGTCCGGATGGTTATTTTAGACTTCGGCATATGCCCAGATTTGTATTTGGATATTTTTATATGGTTTTGGAATTATTTGGCGAAAGTTATAAATTTGAAGGTTTAGAATGTTCATAATTTTGACTGGGAGTTGACTTTGATTATATCGGGTTCGGATTGTGGTTTCGGGTAGGGCTAGCTGTTCAAAAACAAACAGTAACCATTAACCGAACCAAATCGATGGCTTATTAGCTTATTGGTATCGGGTTATTGGTGTAATGGACGGTGAATAAATTGAGATTTTATAATTAACGACTTAATGGTTTGGGGATGGATTACTCAATTTTCTTATCGGATAAACCGTTAAACCATTAAGAATTTTTATATTTATACTTTTACTTCCTTATGCATGACAATATATGTACATGTAGTTGATTTCTTCTAGAGAAAGTCATGACCTCTATGAAGAGTTTTCTTTGAGTATTCAAAGAATTTGTTCCATAGATTGTTGTGTGTACTCCATGACAAGTCTTTAATGAGTAATGTCCTGAGGATTGTGAATGTCAAGTGAAAATGATAAAAGCCAGTGAACTATGTAGTTTGGTCGTTTGGTATTCACAAGATTAGGTTTGTTCAAAACTTTTCTATTTGGTTTAGCTGATAAACCGTGTCACGACCCAAACCCGGACCTGGTCGTGATGGCGCCTCTCGTGAAGACGAGGCCAGCCAACTAACCCAACTCGTCCTTTCAGAATAGTTAAACATGAATAAACAACTTAAATATGACTTAATAATATTTAATGGAAATACAACCCAACACAGCTCCAAAATCGGGGTGTCACAAGTCACGAGCATATATAAGAATGTAATTACGTTTACAAGTCTAGAAATATACTGAACAGGAATAATCAATAACATAGAAAGATACGGGGCTGCGAACGCTGGCAGTCACCTCGCTAAACTACTACAGTTCTGCCTCCAAACCGCCAATACTCGCTACCAGATGAATAAATGCCTGCAACTGCACATGCGATACAGGGAGTAAAGTGAGTACTCAAACTCAGTGAGTAATAAAGGTAAATAACAACTGAGCAGTAAGAAATCACGTAAAGCAAACCATCATACTATATGGAAGTAGGGTGCAATCCTTTGAGAAACTGAAGCTGTGAAATCTTTAGAAATATTTTGACTCAGTTTAAATCTCTTTTTAAAATGATCTTTCCAACAGTTACGAAAATGATTTCAAACAGTTAGTGTCGATAAGCACAGAAAATTTGCCCCTCGGGCACAATATCACCGTATAACAGGTAAAAAGGCAAGTAAAGATGCAGGATGAGCACATAAAAGTTCGTCCCTCGGGCAATATCTCAAATGGTACCAGCCCCTCGAGATCACTCTCAAAACACTCTCAGCCCCTCGGGCTCTCTCTCCCTCAGATCACTCTCAGAACAATATCATATAGTAACCGCTGCGGCGTGCAGCCCGATCTATTCTCGCTGCGGCGTGCAGTTCGATCTGTATCTTGTCGACGACGCTCACTGGGGATGTGCAGACTCCGGAGAGGCCCCTTACGGCCCAAGCTCAATATCAAGCCATCTAGTGGCATCAAATCAAGGCCTTTGGCCTTATATCAGTATCAGTATAACACTGTTGCGGCATGCATCTCGATCCGTGTATATATATATATATTGCTGTGGCGTACAGCCCGATCCAAAAGTATCCTCACAATACAGACCCTCGGCTTAACTCAGTCAACAAAATCACATAAGCTACTCGGTCAACAATAAACATGATGCTCAGCCCAAAATATTATTGGAAATATCATTTCAAGTGTTAACGCAAGTAAACTTGGTTGAGTTTTGAAAACAGTATATATATATATATATATATATATATATATATATATATATATATATATATATATATATATATATATATATTGCTGTGGCGTGCAGCCCGATCCAAAAGTATCCTCACAATACAGACCCTCGGCTTAACTCAGTCAACAGAATCACATAAGCTACTCGGTCAACAATAAACATGATGCTCAGTCCAAAATATTATTTGAAATATCATTTCAAGTGTTAAAGCAAGTAAACTTGGTTGAGTTTTGAAAACAGTGTAAAATACATGACTGAGTTCAAGTGTAAAATCAAACAGTGAGGAAATATCAACAACCATCCCCGAAGGGGTTCAAATAGCTGGCACGAAGCCCAAATATGGCAATCAGCCCAAGTCATGATGATACAAATAAGTTTCAGTCAATTACACAATAAAATCATCAATCAGGACGGATCAAGTCACAATCCCCAACGGTGCTTTACCCCATGCTCGCTATCCAGCGTGCAAGTCACCTCAATATAGCACTATGATGTGCAATCCGGGGTTTCAGACCCTCACAATATCATTTACAATCATTACTCACCTCAAGCCGGCCAAAAATCCTTGCTCGCTATGCCCTTGCCTCGCAAATCGACCTCCTCACGTGTCGAATTTGATCAAAACCACAATGAATACGTTACAATAGGCTAAGGGAACATAACCCAATCGAAAAGACTCAAAAAATATCGAAATTCACGAAATTTGCAAAACCCGAGCCCCGGGCCCACTTCTCGAAAAATTAGAAAATTAACATCATCGGATTCCTTATCTCACCACGAGTCTGTACATACCAAAAACTCCCAAATCCGAGCCTAGATGACCTATCAAATCCCACTTTGAAATACCAAATTTCCAAGCCCTAACTTTACCCTCTTTTGATGAATTTCCACAAATTTCTATGTTAATTCTACCATTAAATCATGTATTTAGGTCAAAGAACTCACCTCCAACCACACCTAGTCGAAATCCCCTTCAGTTTCTACCCAAAAGCTCTCAAGGTCGATCAATAATAGTGGAAATAGACCTTAGCTCGCGGAACAAAATAAGCTTTTAAAACCCTTCTCTGCACAGTCATTTTCGCATTTGCGGTTGCCTTACCGCATATGCGATCACCACTTTTGCGGTATCTACTCCGCTTCTGCAGAACTCAAAATCATGCCCAAGATCGCTTTTGCTGTTTAAGTCCGTCCTGCGATCGACGCATCTGCGAACCCCTTCATGCTTCTGCAAAAAACCCCCTAGGTCCTTATCCGCTTCTGCGGCTTCGCAGATGCGGCTCCAAGATCGAAGCTACGGAACAAAAATTTCCTCAAGAACTCGAATCTGCGACCCAATACTTGCATCTGTGGAACCGCATCTGCGGTCCCTTTTCCGCAGATGCGGAAATACCAGGTACCTGAAAACCAGCAATCTCATAAGTCCAAAACTCATTCCGATGGCCATGCGTAATCACCCCGAGGCCCCCAGGACCTCAACCAAAACTGCCAACCCATCCTAAAACGTCATTCAAACTTGCTCCAATCATCAAACCACCACAAACAACACCAAATCCATCAAATTACATCGGATTAAAGCCTAAGTTCTTCTAAAACTTCCGAATTACGCATGTGATAAAAACCCCGACCAAAACACCTCTGAATGACCTGAAATTTTGTACACATATCCAAAATCACCTAACGAAGCTACATCAACTCTCGGAATTCCATTCCAAATCTCACATACCAATCGGAATTCGCCAAAATACTAACTTTGCCAATTCAAGCCTAATTCTACACCGGACCTCCAAAATAAATTCCGATCACACTCCTAAGTCACAAATCATCCCCCGAAGCTAACCGAATCATAAAAAATCCGATCCAAGCTCATATGCAAATAAGTCAACTCTCGATCAAGCCTTTCAAATTCGAAGCTTTCAACTGAAACTGTTTCTTTCAAATTTATTCCAAATTTTCCTAAAAACCAAAACCAACGATTTATCTCAGTCACAATACATAACACAGGGCAAGTCATGTCCGAGAACTGGCGATCAAGGCGCAAAAGCTCAAAATGGCCGGTTGTGTCGTTACATCCTCCCCCACTTAAATACACGCTCATCCTCGAATATACCCAGAGTTGTCCTAGAAGCCCACCAATAGCCGAATAACCTTACCAAACATATACCCGGGGGTGATCCCACATCACCCTATATCGCATAGGTCCGATAACACAACATAGCTAAAATTTCACAACCCATCTAGTCCATAAACCATAGAACCATATTGCACTTTCCGAAATCATACACAAGATCAGAACCTCACATCTATACTCAGAATAAGCCTGAACCAGTTGTAATAACCCCTACCTACAACCTCAGGTAAAATCGTATGATATACTACATAATCCAAACACTCGAAACGATAGCTTCTATTCATAGCAGTTGCACACAACACCCGAATACTGGTAGAAAATCTCTTATCAACTAAGGTCTTATTCCACACTTCTATATACTGCTAATGATAAATGAAACATGCAATAAACCGTAACCATCTCTCAGGTCACACTATTCATGAAGTCACTTCCCTTTTGGCTAATACCACAGTAGATTTTCGAGCCGAACCTCGATGTTATCCTTCCAACAAGCTGAAATCAAATCCGTTCGTATTCATTAATGACCCCAACGCTCACCTTGAATCCAACACACCACTCTGGTGACATGACACATCAATATAGGCCTAAGCCACAACTTGCATAATTCGCGCACCAATAAGAAACGGTCTGAATATGCTCAAATCATGAAAATAACCCATACGAAAGAGCTGTACCTCAAGCTCATCTGTACCATCACAACACACGGCTGAGAACCCATCTCACATCATATAATAGATCACACAAACCTAACCCGCAAGGTCATATCTCCATATAGCTTCGTTGCAATGCGCGATCCTATCCCAACACTGCTCCACATGGGACACCTCAAGTCACTATGCTCGAAATTGATAACTATGCACAATTTGACGTCTGGAACCAAAGCAAATCATTACACCCACAGTGAAAACAAATAACATATACCACACAAACCCAATTGGACATGACCGATACGCTATTCACCGAGCAACACCCAATTACTTTGCCGCTCGACTTCCACTATGAGGCCCCAAATGAATCGCACCATATGTGCCCATAACCAACAAATCACCACACCTCGCAACACACAAAGGTAACTCATTGATCTCCCCAGATTATTAGTAAGCTCAACAACAGTCGAATCGACACTTCCCTCAACAATGCAATTCGGAGCCAACCGAGCCGACTCAAGCTAGAACACCATCCGCATTGGCTTACCAACGAACTCCTTATTAAGGAAATCCCAAAGTTATTCCCTCAACTCCTTAACTCTATCGGTGCCATACCATACGGTGCCCGACACCAAATTAATACCGAAATCCATAACCTCACCCGAGGACATGCCCTGCCACAAGAAACACATAAGAAAAGTCCCTCAACACCGAAATCAAATCAATATAAGGAGCCTCAGCACTGACACTCATCACAAGATCCCAAGTAAGAAAGACAATCCTTCCAAGCCGTCTGCTGGGTCTTTGAAATATAAACCACTCAGTAAGAACATAATCCAATGCACCTCGCCCCTTAACCCGTGACATTTTCGGCATAGCCCGTAGCGTAATAGTCCCGAATAACCGAACACGGAGACAACCGATCTAAACCCCAACATCACATCCGAATCTAACATACTGCATCATAGCCTGAATTTGAGAACTTCCGTCTCCACATACACTCAGCACATGAATCATCATATCCGATCCCAATTTCGCCGTCTGAACACATGCCACACCTTTAATACCCAATCATCCCATGATAGATAGTCTAAAATTTCCCTGTGCCACCAAGAAACCTGAATATCACCAGTCGACCCAATAAGAAAGTGCCTCAATACTACTGAAGTATCATCGGTTTAATCACATTACCCTTTTTCTGAGACATATATACTCGTCAAATCGCTTCCAATTAACAACACCATTTCCTTGATTATCTGAGGCTACCCGTTTCCTAAGAGTTTTATGAACTTCTTTTCAGAACTGAACTGAAACCTCGTACACGCAAATCTCGATCCTCCACAACATACCGCATATACCATACCATCCAAGGATAGCAGGAAAACTTTTATCTCCCTTCCGAGCCACAGACATCTACACACTCAACTAGTCAAGAACTTCCATAGATCCCCTCTAGAAGAAAATTCATTACACATTCCATGCCTCTAACATTCGTAGAATTTGCACCTCTCCAACCACGGTAGAAATCAATAAGAACTCTCCCAATTCTGTTTGCACATTTAAACTGCCAAGACTGAATTCTTCTAACTAGACCAAGCTAAGCAAGGTATCAAAGCCCATGAGCAATGCTGCAAAATACCTGTAAGAACCCATTACCTCGAACACATACACAGAGTTGATCATATCCTTACCATACTGATTCGGTCTACTATCAAACCATTCCATCTATCTAAATTTTCCTTCTGATTCATCATCAACTGGATATTCCCCCTTGCTGTAGCACCACAGTTCCTCAACTCGGCTCACTATACGAGACCCAAGCACAAGACCACACTGTCTAAGATCCATAAGCCACTGAATACTCTCTTAAATATTCCCAAAACATCACGCTCCCGAATACTTTGATCTGAAGAACTTCCTGCAAATCTGAATCCGTTACCTTTACTTTCCCGATATTGATACATAGAACCCCATAATTAACATCGAAATACCTCTTCCAGTGAAAACACAGTTTCTAACCACGCATGCAACTTCAAAGTACCCGATTATTTCCTGCAGAATCTTGGACACATTAGAACTGTTCTCTAAAGTCATTCACTCTTATTTAAACTACAAGTTTCCTGACCTAACGAACAGAGCCACCTGTGCCTCATTGGCACTCCGATACCGCAAAATGAAATCCTCATCCTAATACACCCAAGCAACTTTCTGCCCTATGCACTGAGCATTCTCTACCAACAATAACTTAAGACATCCTATGATTTCCTTACCCTACGAAGCATAACATGACCTGCGTCAACATCCTTGGTCTCAATTCCCACAAGCCATAACTGATTCACCCGCACGCCTCAAGCTGGAACCAGCATAGCACCTATCCGTGCCATCAATATACTCATAGCAGACTCCCCCACTTGGCTCGAAGCCATAGATCAAGATACCCTCAATAACTCATAACACTTTTACTCTATTGATGCCACCATAACATAGTGAGATTAAACTCAAATCATTTATAAGTTGTGAAAACATAGATCATCCCGTACTATATCTCTTCTACAATTCTCGCATTCATTCCCGCAACAGCTAAGCCCACTCTCATAAGTGACACAGAATTCCAAATTCCAACACATACTTTTCACTTGCACATGAGATCTCCTAATATACGCATAAGGATCACACCACTTCAGGACACTTCGCAGGAGATAACCCATCTGCTTCGCTTCAATATAACATTTCTATATACCTTCCACCACCATACACATTACACAGCCACTTAGTCTTCCTGAGTCTGAACTCGTACCGCAACATAAAATTTACTTCACTCTCGACTGGAAACATGAAAAGATTCTTCACGCGCCCATAACTCGGAGTTACACATCCAATCACAATGGAAATCATACACTTAATAGTTCACCTATCATCTAGCAGATCTTCCTCGTCATTTCCAAGTCACGTAGATACATCTCGCAATACTAATACGCTCTTTACATAGCTACCTAGCCGTCACTTCCACTAATAAGGACAATATCGAACATATAAGTTCAAAACACTTATTCATAAAATCAGCACATCGGTGCTCAAGCCATAGGCAAAGATCCGGCCTCAAGTCCTCCAGACTGGCCCGAATCCAACTCACAAAGATCATATCTCGCCTCTTGATCGGGGAATCACAAGACATCAAGGCACATCTGATACTGAGCGCTCATGTGCGCTTACGAATGCGTGGAAGGAAATTTCAAGAGTTACATTTCAAGCTGAATCAAGGACGCACGATAAGAATTCCAAGAATGTGAAGTTTTCCTAAAGGTTCAGCAGCCTCTCGAGGAAAAATACAGATGTCTCCATACCGATCTGCGAGACTCTACTAAACCTGCTCATGACTCATGAGACCTAATAATCTAGGCTCTGATACCAACTTGTCACGACCCAAACCCGGACCCGATCGTGATGGCGCTTCTCGTGAAGACGAGGCCTGCCAACTAACCCAACTCGTCCTTTCAGAATAGTTAAACATGAATAAACAGCTTAAATATGACTTAATAATATTAATTAATGGAAATACAACACAACACAACTCCAAAGTCAGGGTGTCACAAGTCACGAGCATCTATAAGAAAGTAATTACGTTTACAAGTCTATAAATACACTAAACAAGAATAATGAATAACATAGAAAGATACGGGGCTGCGAATGTGAGCACGTGATTTTTCCCACGCTTAAATTACTCCTATAAATTCATTAAAATTAGACTTTTTCTTTTATTATTTGAATATTAGGAATTAATTGCTTCATTTTATGTCTTGTTTGCATTTTTGTGTGCATTTTTAGTTGGTATAATTCATAAAAGTACAAAAATAGTATGTTTGCATTTAGAATTTAATTTTTATATTTTTAATCAATTATCTTTGCTAAAATAAGAGAAAAATAACAAAAATAGTCCTTTTACTATTTGTTTTAACTCTACATTTTACATTTTTTTTAGATTAGTTTTCTTTCAAACTAGGAATTAGTTAAGGTTGGAATTAATTAGTATAATCTTAGATTTAATTTGTTTCTTTTATTTTACATAATAAAATTAGAAAGCAATTTATAAAACAAGAAAAGAAGAAAAGAAAACAAATGCAATAAAAGGAATTGAAATTAAGAGAGTGAGCAGGCCAATTTTGGGCCATCAGCTCAAGACCAAATGGACCAAACACACCCCCAGCCCAATCCACAAGACTACCCGGTCCAGACCCCCACACACACAAAACGACGTCGTTTTGATTAATTGAATTCTTAGTCAATCCTAGCCATCCATCCCTATTATCTATCGGTCCAGATTAATTCCCCCCATTTAATAAAATTTTCTCAAAACCCTAGAGACACATTTGTCTTCCTCGTACCCCTTGTCTCTCCACCAGTCCCGCCGCCTCCACCATATCACCGCCTTCCTCCGCCCAGCGCCGCCGGCTGGAAATCGCCTCCGCTGGCGGCGGAGCTCCAAATAATTCTAATTTTTTACCATATCTCCGTCTTCATCTCCCCAATTCATATCCAACCTTATTTCTTTTCAAATCCGAACCAATTGCTTCGAATATCAAATCTAAAATTCGGACCAAAACCCTAACTCTACCAAAACTCCCAAAAATCATACCATATACTCCACTCACCATCCTCAACCCTAATCCCTGACCAAAATCCCTCGAATCTGATTAAGGATGGTCAAATTCCGGATCTAGGGTTCATACTATTCTGGGCCATTTTTAGAATTTTTTAAGTCGGTTGAATTCTAGTTAATATTATAGGTCTATTTCTGACGAAATAGATGTATAATATTAACCTGAAGTCAATTTCGGATGATTTTCTTATGGAGTTCAATCTCAGTAAGTCTTCTTCTCATTTCTTTTTAGTTTCATTTTAGTTTGATTCATGCTTTAACTGTCTAATTAAGTGTAGTTTTAGTTTTCTAATTATTTTAATTGGTAGCTTAATTTCAATAGAATTATATCGTTATTGATTATTTAATTCTGAGTTAAAATCTGTTCTTCTTAGTTTAAATGTTCATTCGTTAGTTAATTGTTAAGTATTAGATTAGTTTTGATTAGTTTAATTTGATTAGTTTGGTTGAATGCCCTTTTTGAATTTGATTTTTTTAGATTTGTTTCTTTGTTTGTTTAATCATGTTTCCAGCTTGCTTTGAAACTGTTTGAGTTTCATTTAATTGGATTATTGTTTTGTTAGTTTAAGTCTAGTTTAATGGTTCCTCAGTATTCATTGACGGTTTAATTAGGCTTGGATATAGCTGAACAACTTAGCTTTCAATTAACCATGGTTGATTTTTAACTAAAGCAAAGGGTTTTGGGTTTAGTCAGTAATTTCAGGTGGCTTTTGGGGGTAGTTTGGGCATAGAAAAGGGTAATTTTATAAATACAAAATAGGGGCAAGGGTAGCTTAGGTCTTTCATAGTTAAAAGAATGCCCTAGATCCTTCTAGAAGGGGTCTAGGTGTAAGTTTTATCAAACTTAGGACAGTAGCTTGGGGAACAAGGTATAAAAATAGGGTCTAATAGTCAATTTGTAAAAAAATTAAGAGGGGGAAAAGTAAAATAAAAGTTACAGAACATTCTGCCCCAATTGGTGCCTATAAAAGGGCACCCAAATGCCTTGAATAACAAGTTTAGAAGTCTGAAAAATTCAAATCCCTTCCAGCTTTAAAATTCCCTTTAAAAATCCTCTTCCTTAAGTCAAAAATTCAGATTTGAAGTGCTGAAATGATCTAAGTGTTTTTGGTTCAATTTCAACTAAAAATTTGGTACAAATTAGTGTGATTTTTGTTATTCTATTGCTGTTACCTCTATATTAGTCCTCCCTGGGTATTGAGGCCTGATTTGAAGTTAAAAATTGGCCTTGTGTGAGCTGTGTTACTGCTGATCTTGTTGCTGCGAATTGTTACTGACCTTATTACCTTCTTATTTCACTCCAAATTCCAGGTACACATTTGGATCCCTTTGCTGTAACTCAGGGCTTGAAAGTGGAATAAAATGTCAACTATTTGCTCTTGAATCATACTTGCCTGGGCTGTGATATGTTAGTAGGTCAATATGTGTTAATTAATGTATAACTAATTAGTTTGTATTAACATGACATAATAGGCCATGTGTTGTATAATTGTGGACTGTTTTGACATAAATTTGGATTCTTATAAGGCTATGAATATATATCGAGATGCTGTATATAATTAGGAGTGTTTAAACTGAGCTATTGGATTTTTTTCCCTCCTTCAGCAATTGTGTAAGTAGGACATTCAATGGTACTTGTTTAGCACAACTGATTTTAGTTATAGTATTTTCAGAATTTCACAGGAAGCATTAACTTGAACTGCATGGTTAGATATAATAGTAACATTATCCATTCATGAATAGTGTACGAATTCCAACATTGATTTTCGAACTTTATTCTATAATTGAGTTGTTTGAAGATTATATGAATTGAGTCTGAAAGGCTATCAAAATTCTAGATTGAGTGCTGATTCATAAATTAAGCATTAATGTGTGCACTGACTTAGTTTGGTTCATAAATATTTGGACCATAAAGTTAGGCCCAACGTATACCCATCTGAAAGCTTACCTGAATTTCTTGCCTCATTTTTGAATTGGGCTCACTTTGAGCCCAAAGCTTGGCAATTTCACGGAAATGGACTGCCCAGTTTATGTGACCGAACTGCTTCAGGCTTGGGCCAAAGTATCAAGGGCCCAAAAAATATGCTGAAATCAAACCTCTTTTAAATTATATAGGAATGTGGGTAGTTAATTTGTGAATATAAAATTGGGTTTCGTATTAGGTAGCGAGTTTAAGCTAAAAGGGTGTTTTCCTTTTGTTTGAATTCGGACTTGAATTCGTGGCTCGAATTTGTATTTGTAAATTAATTAGCCCTTACAGACAAATAACCCATAGAAAATCTTAGTTCGCTTAGGATGGGCCTTTAAATAAAAGTGAGACGAGCCTCGCCAAACGAAATACACACATTGCGTGGCCCTCATTGATTACTTAATAAAATACTTATAGATTCGGGATGGGCCGTTTTGCAAATTTCACGGTCATCCCAAAAGATAATAACACGTTAGCCTTTTAGGCGCGATCTTAATAAAATTACATTCCTAAATTCGGGTGTGTATTTCATTCAACCCAAATCCAAATCTGAAAACGTCAAATAAAGATGTGTCGAGGATCCGGGTGCATTTCATGTGACGTGATCCAAAAACATGTTTTTAGGCGACGTTCACTTTCGTAAAAATAATTAAAAGCGGCTAAATAATTATATAATTTCACTATAGGTTGGAGCATGTAAAAAATTAGATTTTTAGTCATTTATAATAATTTAAGCGACCTTGCTAGAACCACGGGATCCGGGGGTACCTAACACCTTCCCTCGGGTCAACAGAATTCCTTACATTGAATTTCTGGTTCGCAGACTCCAATTGGGAAGTCGAATAATTTTCCTCGATTTGGGATTTAAATCGGTGACTCGGGACACCAAAAGCCAATC
>MU729166.1:5252-30270 GCA_026770625.1 Nicotiana glauca
AAGCTTATGGTGCATCTTTTGTGGCATATGAATGTTATTTCTGAGAGTGAGTGAATTCTTTCTATCTTGAGTTCCAAAGTGTTCTTAAATTTTGTTGTGTGGAACTACTCTCTTTTGTTGTATGAGGGCACTTGATTCATGAAGGAAAGATAATGTCAGTGACCTCTATATTAGAGTAAGTAGGTGAGTTATGAATAATGCGTGGTACTTGTGAGTCAAATTTTGAGGTGAAGATGTTACGCTTTTGTGCTTAGTCTATTTTAAATACTCTTGGTGTGATGAGTTAGGAGAATTGTTTAAAAAGGTCGTGTCTATAAAAAAAAAAGTATAGTTTGATTGCTCGATGACGAGCAATGGTTTAAGTGTGGGGTGTTGATGATAGGCTATAATTACGTATTTTAGTCGATTATTACACTCTAATTTACTGCACTTTAGTTGAGTTTGCGCTTTAATCGCTAGTGTTTTGCACTAACAGTGTGTTTTATGCCTTGTAGGAGTGATTCCGAGCTATATAGATGTTATGGAATGAATTCAAGTGATTTGGAGCTTTGAAGTCTGAGTAAAAGCCCAAGGAATTAAGCCGGGATCGTATTCGGGGGTCAAATTTGATAATTAAGTACGAACGAAGACCCGAGGAGGCATATTGCGCACTGTCTAGTAAAATATACATAACTTGTTTCTCAGAACTATATTTGGTCTCCACAATATATTATTAGAAATCTAACTCAAAGGGCTACAACTTTCATGTTTTACGTTTTTCCAAATTACAAACAGAACAGGGTGAAAAAGCGCGGTTACGGTAAGACCGCGACAGAACATTACCAAAGATTCAGAGGACCATTCTGGCCGCGGCCTTGGCGTAACCGCGGTGGGACCGCGGCAGGACACGTAAATTTCAGGGACCAAAGTGCAAAACACGGGATTTTAAGCCCTAAACCCTATATTAAACGTAGGAGGCCGGCCAAGAACATAGAGGGGACATATTTTGGACACAAATTAGACCTAAGGAGGCAAGAACACATTGAGAGCAAGGCGAGGAATTCTTCAACAAGTTTTTCCTTCTTGTTCCTATTTTTCATTGTTGGTTATGATTTTTAGTATTGTAGTTTTACTTACCTTTATGAATAGCTAATTCGTTTTCTAGGGTTTTGGTAAAATCCGTTGGGGATGATTTGGTTGTTATATTAATATAGTTTTGAATTGGTTGTTGATCTCTATTTGTTCAACTACGTTTTGATTGTAGTTAATTGAAATGATCCTCAATTAGCCGTTCCTATTTATTATGTATCTGCTTGAGAGAGAGTGCATATTTAGGTAGTTGTTTGAACAACATCACTCCCGGAGTATAGGCGAGAGTCATAACCGAGGGTTTAGAGGTGGGATTAGAGATAACGATACCTCGGGTGCGATCTAAGTGAACTGTAATGCGAATCTAGCTAGTGTAGCTTGAGAGAGTGCGTCTAATAAATTATCATAATATCTTGAGATAAATTTATGATAGCTGGAGAGTTCATGATTGATAGAGGCAACTAAGTCAAAGCTATAAGAAACATACAACTAAGGAAATCAACAACGCGGGAAACCATTACCTTAGACCTTTATTTCAATTGTTTACAATTCAAGCATAGTTAGTTTTCAGCTGTTTATTTATTTTCAATCTTGTCTTTGTGGTGATATTATACAAATACAACTAAGCCTTAGTTCTCTGTAGGATTCGACTCCGGACTTTTAGACCGGATTATATTTGTAGTGACCGCTTATCATTTTTAGGACTAGAGTTGGGCGTGATCAATAGAGTACTCTCCCAATATCAAATGAGTTCTTCAAGGTTATTGTTATCAGCATTTTAGATTTATCTTTGTGCATAATTATTCATCATCATTCACAACTTTTCAAGCATTATTGAAGGGATCAAAGTTTAATATATTTACCAAATTAAATATAGGAACCTAAGTAAAAAAGAAATATTGTCCAAATTAAATATTGTCCCAAATTTTGGATCTTTACTTGAAATGTGTAGATGTTAGTATATGCTTATGCTATATTGTGTAACAGTGATTGTAGCAGTATCTATGAGTGCTAATAAGTTCTATATATTGCCTAACTGCTCTTTATATTCCCTTCATTGAATCATCTATTGGTAAGTATATCACTACTGAAGAACTACCTTTTAATTTGCCTCATTGTTCTTGTGATTCTAAATTTATTCTATTTTGGAATTTTTCATTTACCATCCCTCTTTTGTCGTGTTAAGGGACTTTATGGAGTCAATAAAGCATAGTATGAGAAATCATGCAGCTTCCATTTTTGCTCAAGACAAATTCTAAGCGTCATATATGATTTCTTTTTCTATTTTTCAGCTATTGGAGTGATAAGCGCCCCGAGAAGCCAAGGGAAACAATATATTTTGGTGTAAATGAAGATCAATCCACTGTTCACCGGTCTACCATTGTGGTCAATATACCTGCTACTCATAGCCACCAGAAACTTACAGCGTAGTTCTGTCCACTTTTGTGCTTATTGTAAAGAAAAATGGTTGATTATGCACATATTTCTTTAGATTAGTCTTTTGCATATAGGAAAGATTCTCAACTAAAACTAGCAAATAATTCAATCTATTTTAAAAGTAAAATGTTAATTTAGGTTTAACTCACAAGACAATGTTGCAGTAAATTTAATACTTTAAAGTGCACGACTTTGCCTTCTACATACTAGCAAATTTTCTGATAAAGTTGGCATTTTCCTGTTGAGCTAGCATGAATATGATATTTCGTTTTGGTTATTTTCTCTAAGTTTATTCTTACTGTTGGATTTTGTTTAATAACAAAAGAAGGGTGAATGGAAAATGGTGGGAAAAGAAATGGAGGAAAGTGAAATTTTGAATGAGTTTACTAATGCATTTTGTCCCTCATTGGCAGAAGGAAAGAAAATCTTTGTTTATATAAAGAGAAACTCATCTTTTAGCTTTTAAAGAGCTAAAAAGAAGGCAAGCATCGCCCCATCGTCGCTCGGCTCCGGCTTTGGTTTTGGATTTGGATTTGTCAAAGATTAAAAAATTCTTTTCAAATATTTAATTAATAAATTCCGTAATAACCCATGATTATTTTCTTTCCCGGATTATTTTAAATCCGTTTAGAATTTTCCCGCAATATTTTCAACAGTCATGGCTGTTCTAAAATAGTGTAACACCTGTTCCAACAATTATGACTGTTCTGAAAGGTTGCAAACCTTTTCAGAAATAGCACCAAAATTGGCTATAAATACACCTTCAAATCCCAAAATATTTACTTAATAAATTTTCTGAATCTTCTTCTTCTTCTGCACAAAATATTCCAGTGTGTTTTACGACCATCGAGTGGTTCACCGATCACCAGAGTTTTAGGTACCGATGTACTCGTAAGTTAAATCGTTCTATCCTGGGAGGATATATTCCACAACCTCGGGTACTTGAGGGGAATAATTTCCTTAAAGACACACTGTGTATTCAGTGGGCTCGATTTGTTCCTACAACGTTTTCAGAATTTATTTTGAAGAAGTTTACTGTTTTCGGAATTTAATTTCTACTAACTTTCTGTTTCTGTTTTTAGAACGATTATTATTTAATTTATTTTCAGCAATACAGATATATAACAATCTTAAGGAAATTATATTTATTATATTCTATATTCTGTCTGAATTTTACTATTCTGATTTGAAGATATAAAAACTTCATCAGGGTATTGAAATTCAGAAAACGATTTGAAGAACATAAAAACTTCATCGTTTTTCTGTAAAACAGTATATGAAAACCTTAGTTATTTTTATTACGTACTGTTTATTGATTACAGTATTATTTACTGTTTTGGTTTTACCATTAATTAATTTCTTCTGTTGTTGACAGTAAGAAATAACAAATGAAAATAGAAATCCTTCTGCGACTATTGGTGCAACGACGATAGCCTCATCAAGCCGCACTACTGTTCCTCCGGCTGAGAAACCAGGGAAATTTTCTAGAACCAACTCCAAAGGATGGCAGCAAAGGGTGTTCTTCTAGCTTACCACACTTGGTATGCAGAAATTCACTAGTAAAGAGCCTCCAGTGCCTGCTGCGGACATGCCGGACAATGAAAAGTTTATGGTTGTTGAGGTGTGGAAACAGGTAGATTTTCTCTGCAAAGGCTATATTTTAAGTGCTTTAGAAGATGACTTGTACAATGTGTACAGTACAACGAATACTTCGAAAGAATTATGGGACGCACTTGAGAAGAAGTACAAGATAGAAGATGCATGCTTGAAGAAGTTCGTGGTTGCCAAGTTTCTAGACTATAAAATGATAGACAGCAAAACTGTGGGAACCCAAGTTAAGGAGCTTCAACTTGTTTTTCATGACCTTATTGCTAAAGGTATGGTCGTAAATGAAGCATTTCAAGTGGCTGCTATGATTGAAAAATTGCCTCCTTCATGGAGAGATTTCAAGAACTATCTTAAGCACAAGCGCAAAGAAATGAAGTTGGAAGATCTTGTGATACGTCTAAAGATCAAGGAAGACAACAAAACAGCCGAGAAGAAGTCTCGTAGAAATTCAACGATCATGGGAGCTAAAATCGTTGAGGAGACTGCTCCAAAAAGTAAGAAGAGGAAGAGGTCTTCTGGACAAACTAAGGAGCAGAACAAAAAAAATTCAAGGGCAGCTGCTACAATTGTGAAAAAGTTGGTCACAAGAGCCCTGATTGTCATCTCCCGAAAAAGGATAATAAGAAAGGACAAGACAACATAGTGGAGAAGAATAATGACATTTATGATCTTTGTGCAATGCTTTCAGAATGCAACCTAGTTGGAAATCCGAAGGAGTGGTAGATTGACTCTGGAGCCACTCGACATGTTTGTGCTGTCAAAGAAGCATTTGCGACTTGCTCTACTGCTGGTCCCGAAGAAGAAATTTCCATAGGATTAATGCAACAGCCAAGATTGAAGGTTATGGGAAGATATTCCTAAAGATGATTTTCGGCAAGGTGTTAACGCTCAAAAATGTTCTTCATGTTCTTACTATTAGGAAGAATTTAGTTTCTACTTCTTTACTTGTAAAGAATGGATTTAAATGTGTATTTGTGTTCTGATAAAGTTATTGTAAGTAAGAATGAAATGTATGTTGAAAAAGGCTACCTCACGGAGGGCCTTTTCTAACTCAATGTAATGGTTGTTGACAGTATGAATAAAATTTCAGCTTCTTCTTATTTATTGGAGTCAAATGATTTATGGCATGTTCGTTTAGGACATGTCAATTATAAAACCTTGAGGAAATTAATTAATTTAGAAGTTTTGCCTAAATTTGAGTGTAATAAATCGAAATGTCAAATATGTGTTGAATCTAAGTTTGTAAAACATCCTTATAAGTCTGTTGAAAGGAATTCAAATCCTTTAGACTTAATTCATACTGACATTTGTGATATGAAGTCGATACTATCTAGAGGTGAAAAAAAGTATTTTATTACTTTTATTGACGATTGCACTAGATATTGCTATGTTTATTTGCTTAATAGTAAGGATGAAGCAATTGAAGCATTTAAGCAATACAAGAATGAGGTATAAAATCAATTGAATAAAAAGATCAAAATGGTTAGAAGTGATAGAGGTGGAGAATATGAATCTCTGTTTGCAGAAATATGTTCGGAATATGGAATTATCCATCAAACTACTGCACCTTACACACCTCAATCTAATAAAATTGCGGAAAGGAAAAATCGGACATTAAAAGAAATGATGAATTCTTTATTAATAAGTTCCGGGTTACCGCAGAGTTTGTGGGGGGAAGGTATCCTTACAGCTAACTGAATACTCAACAGAGTACCCCACAGCAAAACGCAATCCATTCCATATGAAAAATGGAAAGGAAGAAAACCCAACTTGAAATATTTCAAAGTGTGGGGGTGTCTAGCAAAGGTACAAGTTCCTTTACCTAAAAGGGTCAAAATTGGACCAAAAATAGTAGATTGCGAGATATGCTACAAATAGTAAAGCATGTCGATTTTTTGTTCATAAATCTGATAATCCTGAGATTCATGTTAATATGGTAATGGAATCAGATAATGCTTAATTCTTTGAAAGCCTCTATCTGTATAAAGCTGAAAGCGAGTCGTTAAGTGAAAGACCTAAACGACCTCGGGAAGAACCAAAAGAAAATACTCTAAGTATTGAAGATCCAAGGCGTAGCAAACGTCAAAGAACATAGAAAATACTCTAAGTATTGAAGATCCAAGGCGTAGCAAACGTCAAAGAACATCTACTTCTTTTAGACCAGATTTTGTGACGTTCTTGCTTGAAAATGAGCCTCAAACTTTTAAAGCAGCTATGTCTTCTTCTGATTCAGCATTTTGGAAAGAGGTAGTCAATAGTGAGATTCAATCAATTTTGGATAATCATATATGGGAATTGGTTCATCTTCCTCCAGGAAATAAGTCTTTAGGTTCGAAATGGATCTTTAAACGGAAAATTAAAGCTGATGGCACTATTGACAAATATAAGGCAAGACTTATTGTCAAAGGTTATAGACAAAAGGAAGGCCTTGATTACTTTGACACTTACTCGCCAGTAACAAGGATAACGTCTATTAGGGTGTTAGTGGCACTAGCGGCAGTATATGGTCTTGAAATCCATCAAATGGATATTAAAACAACTTTCCTAAATGGAGAATTGGAGGAAGAAATTTACATGGAACAACCTGAGGGTTTTGTGGTTCCTGGTAAAGAAAAGAAAGTGTGCAAACTTATTAAGTCGCTTTATGGACTTAAATAAACACCCAAACAATGACATGCAAAATTTGACCAAACAATGTTGGCAAATGGATTTAAAATCAACGAGTGCAACAAATATATTTACATTAAAAATACTCCAGGTCATGAAGTCATTGCTTGTTTATATGTTGATGACATGTTGATAATAAGCAAAAGTATGGCAGTTATAAATGCTACAAAGCACATGTTGGCTAGCAAATTCGACATGAAAGACTTAGGTGTTGATGATGTGATCTTAGGAATCAGAATTCGCAAGACTCCACAAGGTCTAGCATTATCACAGTCTCACTACATTGAAAAGGTACTTGACAAGTTCAAGTATTTGGATTTCAAAATTGCCAAGACTCCAATTGACGTGAGTTATGCACTTCAAAAGAATGAAGGTGAAAGTGACTCACAACTGGACTATGCAAGAGTATTGGGAAGTTTGATGTATATCATGAATTGTACGCAACCAGATATAGCATGTGCTATTAGCAAACTGAGTCGGTTTACAAGTAATCCCAATCAAATACATTGGATGGAAATGAAACGAGTTTTGGGATATCTGAAATATACCCAAAATTATGCTTTGCATTACAACAAATATCCTTCCATGATCGATGGATATAGTGATGCAAATTGGATCACCGGATCATCTGAAGTTAAATCCACGAGTGGATATGTTTTCATAATTGGGGGTGGAGCGGTATCTTAGAAATCATCCAAACAAACGTGCATCGCCCGTTCTACAATGGAATCTGAATTCATAGCTTTAGATAAAGCCGGTGAAGAAGCTGAATGGCTCCAGAATTTCTTGGAAGATATTCCATTTTGGCCCAAACCTTTGGCACCTATATATATACATTGTGATAGTCAAGCAGCAATAGGTAGGACGGGGAGTGTTATGTATAACGGAAAATCTGGTCATATTCGACGGAGACACAATACTGTTAGACAACTACTCTTTACTGGTGTTATCATAATTGATTACGTAAAGTCAAGAGATAACGTATCGGATCCACTTACAAAAGGCCTATCTAGAGAGGCAGTTGAAAGATCATCAAAGGGAATGGGGTTAAAGGCCTAGGACAAGTCATTATGGCGGTAACTCTACCTAGCAGACTGGAGATCCCAAGAGCTAGGTTCAAAGAGATCAAATAAAGTTATGAATGACGATTCAACATTGTCAACTAACTCAACCCATTCTCGTGATGAAGACAATGTTCAAAAAAGAGGTAAAGCATTAAGGCTTTTTGATGAGTCAATAAAGCTTAAAGCTTTTTAATGATTTGCTAACTCTGGCAGGATATGACCAGATAGTGTGTCTTTAGGATTACACGTTTAGGAATCACTTATGTGAGTGTGAAGTGTAAGCCGCTTTAAGGAGAATGAAAGTAAAGGCCCATTCTCTAAACACTCATGAAACTAGGCGGCGTTCATGGTTGAAACGAACACAACTGTGAGAACCATAGATGGTTAAGGATTGATTGTGTGACTTATATTGTCTAGGTATACAACAAAGCTCGACAGTTCAAAGATATCAAATCTACCGATTGACCAAGTATATCCGATATAAGTTCACTACGGAAAGTTCAAAGGGAAACCTACTTATCTAGATGCAATTAATTCTTGCATGTAAAACACACACACGTCCGTGCATTCCTTTAAGTTTATAGCCATTCTCCATTCATGTGGGGGATTGTTGGATTTTGTTTAATAACAAAAGAAGGGTGAATGTAAAATGGTAGGGAAAAAAATGGAGGGAAGTGAAATTTTGAATGAGTTCAGTAATGCACTTTGTCCCTCATTGGTAGAAGGAAAGAAAATCTTTGTGTATATAAAGAGAAGCTCATCTTTTAGCTCTTAAAGAGCTAAGAAGAAGGCAAGCCTCGCGCCGTCGTTGTCGTCGCTCGCTCGGCTTGGCTCGGCTTGGAATTCGGATTTGGATTTGTCAAAGATCGATTGATTGATTAATATTTTTGGACAAAATTCTTTTCAAATATTTAATTAATTAATTAAAGAAAATTCAATCCGGAATAACCCATGACCCGCGACCCGGTCCGATCCGGCCTGTTTTTCTTTTTCGAATTATTTTAAATCCGTTTAAAATTTTCCCGCAATATTTTAAACAGCCATGGCTGTTCTGAAACAGTGTCACACCTGTTCCAACAGTTATGGCTGTTCTGAAAGGTTGCAAAACTTTTCAGAAATAACACCGAAATTGGCTATAAATACACCTACAAATCCCCGAATATTTACTTATGAAATTTTCTGAATCTTCTTCTTCTTCTGCACAAAATATTCCAGTGTGTTTTACGACCATTGAGTTGTTCGCCGATCACCAGAGTTTTAAGTACCGATATACTGGTGAGTTAAATCGTTCTATCCTGGGAGGATATATTCCACAACCTCGGGTACTTGAGGGGAATAATTTCCTCAAGGACACACTGTGTATTCAGTGGGCTCGATTTGTTCCTACAACGTTTTCAGAATTTATTTTGAAAAAGTTTACTGTTTTCAGAATTTAATTTCTACTAACTTTCTGTTTTTTGTTTTTAGAAAGATTATTATTTAATTTATTTTCAGCAATACAGATATATAACACTGACCCCTTTAGAAACAAAACAAAAAAGAAAAAAAGACAGCTGAAGAAAGATTGTGTGATAACCATCAATAATATAAAAGGGAGAAAGAAAGTTACTCACCTATTTCAACTGTCATGTTTGGGCCCGTGCAGGGCACGAGCTTCTATCCATCTAGTACATAATACAAGTTGCTTCGATATACCGTAATAACTTTCACCACATAAATAGATTTGCACAAATTTACTGGCATTCCTAAATTTTTCCAACGCACGGCAAAGAAAATCGAAGCAACCAGAATAGTAAAGGGAATAAGAGAAGCAATTATAGTAGATGGTAAATGGAACAATGAACCATTCTTATTTTTATATTTCATAACCTTTTTCCAGTTATGAAGTCTTCCCATTCCCTCTGACACCGGACACCCCAAAAGAATATGTTTGAATAGAAAACAAAAAAATGTCCTGAAACTTTACCAAGATAAATAGGCTAATCTTTTATCCTGATAAAATGCCATCGAGGTTACTGATGATTGGTAATAATTGCGTATTTTATTCGCTTATTACACTCTAATTTACTGTATTTTAATTGAGTTTGAGTTTTAATCGCTAGTATTTTGCACTAATGGTGTGTTTTATGCCTTGTAGGAGTGATTCCGAGCTATATAGATGTTATGGAATGAATTCTAGTGATTTGGAGATTTGAAGTTTGAGTAAAGTTCAAAGAATTAAACCCGAATCGTGTTCGGGGGTCAAATATGATAGTTAAGAACAAACGAAGACTCGAGTAAGTATATTGCGCACTGTCTAATAAAATAGATATAACTCTTTTATCGGAACTCTATTTGGGCTATATAATATATGGTTGTAAAGATAACTCAAAGGCTACAACTTTCATGTTTACATTTTTCCAAATTTCAAACGGAACAGGTGAAAAATGTGGTCGAAACCGCGACCGCGGGCCTGGACGCGGACTGAGGCAGTGCACTGGAAAAATACTGCGCCTGGACCGCCACCGCGACCGCGAGAGTCCAGACCTGAAAAATTATCCTTTTTCACATAGGAGAAGGGATAATTGTTTGGGCCCAACCCTACTTGGTATATATACATGAAAAACGGTATTTTAAGGGGTGGGACATACTTTTGACAGAGATTCGACCTAAGGAGACAGAGACACAATAGGAGCAAGGCGGTGAATTCTTCTACGAGTTTTTCCTTCCTCTTCCTATTTTTTCATTGTTGGTTATGACTTTTAGTATTGTAGTTTGACATACTATTATGAATAACTAATTTCTTATCTAGGGTTTTGATGGAACCTTTTGTAGGATAAATTCTTGTTATGTTTTTATATAATTGAGTCATTGGATTTCTCTACTTATTCAACTACGTGTTTATTGTTGTTGATTGAATACATATTTAGGTGGTTGTTGAACAATGTCACTCCTAACGTATGTGAGAAATCAGTACAACGAGTTTAAAGATAGGTTTAGAAATAACAAAGCTTTGACGTGGTCATAATGAGCGGTTGATAAAGCCAACTAGAGTAGTTCGAAAGAATATGTTTAGTAAATTATTGTAATTGTTAGAGAGAGAATTACGGCACCTGAAGTGCTCATGATCAATAGAGAATACATAGGCGAAATTGTAGGGAACATAGCGGGAAGGATACCAACATTTGGAAAAATCATAACTCTAGACCTCCTTAGTTTGTCTCAAATTTTATCATTGTTAGTAAATAATTTTATTGCTTTTATAATAGTGTTAGTTAATTAGTTAGAAATAAATATTATAATCTCTATAATTTAGAAAATTGTTCAAACTTGTCTTCTTAGTGATATTAAACAGAAATAGCTAAGCCTTAGTTCTATGTGGGATTCGACTCCGCACTTTTAGACCGAATTATTTTTGCAGCAACCGCTTATCATTTTTAGGACTAGAGTTGGGTGTGATCAAATTTTGGTACCGTTGCCGGGAACTAACAATGTAGTTGTAGCTGTATATAGTGCTAGGGTTCAAGTTTGAACTTTATTTTTATTTTTATTTTGTTTTTTTATGACTATTGATTTGAAAAATATGACATCTTGGAATTATGGGAATTTAGGTGTAGATAATTCTATTATTGATCTCCATACATATTATGAAGGAAACCAACTGTGACAAAATTTTCAAAACGTTCCTGAGAGCGAGTTATGTGCACCAACTCAATCTTATTTGTGGAATGTGTGTGATGTGTGTGGTGGTAAAAATGGTCACTTTTATGGTTGTGCTTATATTTTTTATCTTCACCCAACCTCTGACTATGATGGTTCTACCTTTTCTTGTGAAGTTAACAAGAACAAAGAACTTGGGGATGAAGACGTGAAGGAGATCAAGGATATGTTAAAGTACCTTCTGAAACAAAATCATAAAAAACAATTGCAGATAAAAAGGCAAGAGACAACTATTCGCAAGGTACGAATACCATTCCAATTTCCATGGGCACAATGTTGAAAGCTGTCGGGATTTGAAAAGAGAAATAGAAAGGATGATCCAGAAAAAACCGATTGTGATCCAAGACAGTGGCACCCAGAGTATCGCACAGAGTACTTTACCTTCACATGATGATGCACACTTTGTGGGGATGATGCATTTGTGACATGGAGTATGAGAATCCTCACGGAAATTTTCTGACTAAAATTGGAGAAGGCTATGGTGATTCTGATGAGCAAATTTGTGGCTAAATGTCAAGCTTAGCAATTGAAAAGTCATTCTCTCCTCACTAGGAAGGAATCTTGGTGACTTGTTTTGATGTTTTTTCTATTATCTGGGTATTTCAGGGTTGTGATTCAGATTTTATTAGTTTTATTGAGTCAAACTCTTCTATCCCTCCATTCTGTCTGTGTGAGTCTTGTCTGTTTCTTCTGTTGTTATTTTTATTATTCGGGTTATTTTAGGGTTGTAACTCGGATCTTAAGTTGTTTGTCTTGTTTTTAAACCCTTCCATCTTTTACTCAATAAAATACAGTTTGTCCTTTTGTGTCATTTCATGCTTAGTTCTTTCGCCGCTAGTTCTAGTGACATGGCATGTATGCGGAATTTTCGGCCAGATCTTAGAAAACTGATTTAATCCTAAATTGGATAACCGAGAAAAAAGTCATTTTTGAAGAAGAATCAATTGAAGTTTCTTGGATGTTTGACGTTAATGGATGAAAGGTGTCTTTTGACCACGACACGCCAAGAAGATATGCATATTCATCAATGTTGCGATCGCAAAAGAATACTATGTTTGGCGTTCTCAAGGCTGGGAGGCTTTTTTTCTGCTACCCAAATACTTTATACTCTTTGTCACCCCTTTGAGCATGCGTTATTTTCTTTGACCACCCTCTTTTGGAATCAAGTTTTAAGTCAAAAGTCCAAAAAAAAAAAGTCCGCCACAAGAGTAAACTGGGGCAACTCTTTGAAAGTTCAAGTTAAAAAAGAAGAAGAAGAAGAAGAAGAAGAAAAGAATTGTCGAAGGTCTCTGTTCCCAAAAGATAGAATCTGAGGCAAACAAAAAGAAAAAAAAAGAAAAAAAATGAAAAGAGAAGGAAAAAAAGACAGAGGAACAAAAAAAATTAGTTAGGTCAGATGTTTGAACTACGTTAAACCTGATTCCTTAAAAAAAGGATACGTAGGCAGCCTCATGGTTCGGTCTAACCAAATAAGAATTAAAAAAAAAAGAAAAAAAATTCCATGGAAATCCCCAACAGCTGAAACTGGGGAAAGATTTTATTTCATTTTTGAAAGAGTCGATTTCAAAAGTTGTAAGTGTACAACCCATTACATTGAGTCTACTTTGAGCCTTCATGCCATCCTTTCTTTCTAGCACTATCCAAAAACCTTCCAAATAAAGATCTTCCGATAATCCTTCAATAATTCCAAGAGAAGCATGCAAAGAGCCACGATTGTCACGCGACATAGAACACTGTCAAGTTGCTCACACACAAAAAAAGAAAAAAAATTAGAGAATCTTGCTAGTGAAAGCCTTCACGGGCACTGTAAGGCGATGGTAAGCAGAGATGAATAAATGAGAGAGACTTGTTGGTGAAAACTCCTCGGGGCACCACTAGTCGAAAGTGAGTCGTGAGCCGATGCAAAGGATCGGCACAAACAAGCCCGACTTCAAAGGTCATAAGAATGGTAAAAGGGAATATTGGATTAGTTTGATAAATCAGGTCGTTGAGTCCAAAATGCATGCCATGATCATTAAGGTTAGTTATTGAAAGAAAAAAAAACTCTTCCTTCTACCCTTCCAACAGGGGCATTTCTTGTTAATACTTGTTTCTTTGCATCATTCTGTCCTTCACTTTGAGTCAGTCTTTGTCAAAACAAGCAAGAAAAGATTTCAAAATCTGCTACTAGTTTTTCAGTTGCAGAAAGTAAATTGGCCAGCACACTCTATTTTTATAGTCAACATGCATTGAGGATTCATGCAAAGGCTTTCCTCCAAAAGTCTCTTGTCATCCTATTCGGTTAAAGCAAGCAAAGATAACCTCAAGGTTAATCAGGGATTCTCTGTAGTACCGAACAATGACTATGAAGTGTGTACATCATGCAAAAGACTCTTACCAGTTGTAATTCTCCCTGACAGACAAATTGCTCCAAAAGCAAAGTCATTCAAGACATCAGAAAAGATTCCAAGAAAAAAAAATCTCTTTTTGAGATAAGGCTGACTGAGCCACAAATACAAATGGTACTGGGTGTGAAATAATGAGGGTTGATGTAGAGCAAAAAGTCTCTTGAAACTGACTCAAGTTGATTAAGCAAAAGCCAAGCTGCCAAAGACTCAAGGCCACAAACCGACCACCACTTATAAAACTGACAAAATTTTCTTTGTTTGAAACAGGAACAAAACAGTGCAAGGAAAGTGATTCAAGAAAAAAAAAGGCAAAAAAGAAGGAAAAAAAGAGAAGGAAAAGAAAAAGAAGAGAAGAGCCGACAAAGGGAAGTTTCTCAAATCTCTGCCTTTATTTTTCTTGCTATTGTGCATAAAATCTTGCCATTGATCTACACGTTTTTCCTCCTAGGATAAAAAGTCCTAGTTTGATGGATTTTCCTCCCAATCAAAATCTTAGTCTGATGAAGCTTTCTCCTAAGATAGAAGACCTAGTCTAATGAACTTTCTCCTAGGATAGAAATCTTAGTCTGATGAATCTTTCTCCTAAGATAGAAAACCTAGTCTGATGAATTTTCTCCTAGGATAGAAATCTTAGTCTGATGAATCTTTCTCCTAAGATAACAAAAATGGACCTAGTCTAGTGAACTTTCTCCTAGGATAAAAATCTTAGTCTGATGAATATTTCTCCTAAGATAACCAAAAAAAACCTAGTCAGATGAAATTTCTCATATGATCAAAATCTTAGTCTGATGAATCTTTCTCCTAAGATAACAAAAATGGACCTAGTCTGATAAACTTTCTTTTAGGATAGAAATCTTAGTTTGATGAATCTTTTTCCTAAGATAGAAAACCTAGTCTGATGAATTTTCTCCTAGGATATAAATCTTAGTCTGATGAATCTTTCTCCTAAGATAACAAAAATGGACTTAGTCTGATGAACTTTCTCCTAGGATAGAAATCTTAGTCTGATGAATCTTTCTCTTAAGATAGAAAACCTAGTCTGATGAATTTTCTCCTAGGATAGAAATCTTAGTCTAATAAATCTTTCTCCTAAGCTAACAAAAATGGACTTAGTCAGATGAATTTTCTCCTAGGATCAAAATTTTAGTCTGATGAATCTTTCTCCTAAGATAGAAAACCTAGTCTGATGAACTTTCTCCTAGGATAAAATTTTTAGTCTAATGAATCTTTTTCCTAAGATACAAAAAAAAAAAAAAAACTAGTCTGGTGAATTTTCTCCTAGGATAATAGTTTCTTTAAAAAAAGAAGAAGAAGAGGAAGCCTGGATTTGGAAAAAAAAAAAGAAAAAAAGAAAAAAGGGGTCAATTTTCTTAAGTTACCAATCTTCACTTTTTTTTAAATCAGGGGTCCCGACTGGAGAGTGTGGGTCAGGTTTTACTTTAGTCAAGCTTAGTTTATAGCTTCCGCAAGCTCAATCTTAAATCTTGGAGACGCACTTCCTAGTCTGGGTCATTTAGGTTTTTTTTGCAGACGCATTTGCTAGTCGAAATTTTCTTGGTTTTACTTACAGGGGACGCACATCCTAGTCGAGTCTTCAGTTTTACTCTCATCAATAGCATACGTGATTTACAATTCCGCTAACAATTCACAAATCTTCCTAGTGCAAACTGGAGCAGAAAAGTTCCTTCTTTTGTCTGTATTGTTATAGTAGCAGGCGCCTACCTGGAGAACAAGAGAACACATTTTAGAATTCATTTCAGAGTCATTTGAAGTTTCAAGTTAGTAGTAGGCACCCACCTGGAGAATAAGGGAATTCATTTCAAGTTCCAGTCAGAGACAGCAGGATCCATCCTGAAGAATAGGGGCAACCTCCAGTCCTGTTGTCAATTCAAGTTAGAAGTAGCAGAAACTCGCGGCAAGAATGCGAGTCAACAATCCGAGATGACCAAAGAAGAAGTCTCAATCTAAGAAAAGGAAAGAAAAGAAAAAGAGGGAAGTGAATCCAAATGCAGAAGTAGAGAAAAGCTGTCGACTGTTCAAGACATAATTGAAGTCACAAGCTCTGCATATCCTGTCTTGATCTGAAAAAGCTGAAGAAGATTGAACTAACACCTACAGCTAACAAGCATCGAGATTCATATTAGAGTCCGTATGAAGAACCAACCAAGACTCAAGATCAAGCTTCAAAAGACTCATATATAGGAATCTTATAACTCGTAGCAGATACGTTTGGTTAGCCTTTTATTTTTGATTTTGATGTAATAACGGGACCGGAGCCTCGACGGAACGCACCTCGCTCAGCTCTCAACCTCGGTACTCTATCACTCTTCCTAATTCTGAAGTACACATGGCCTGATTCCTTTATAGCCAAGGATATGTAGGCAGCTCGAATACCAAGGCTCGGTCACATTCTCCTTTCTCTTAGTTTTTGGTCTCTCTAAATAAGGGTCGGGTTAAAAAATCTGTCTCGTCTTTCTTTGTCTGAAAACTCTTCGTGTTTCCAGTCAAAAGGGGCAGCTGTAGACATGTAATTTTTGACTCTTCCCAAGATTTTACACATTTTTGCGTAAATATTTAGTTTAGGTTTAATATTGCTATTCTAAATAGTTTTGACGCTTTTACTTTATTTTATCACAAAATAAAATTACAAAATATATTTTCTTTTATTTAGCTAATTAATATTTTTATCTAGTTACTTTTAATTTATCTATCTTACATAAAATTAAAAAATATAAAAATAGTTCCAGGAATATTATTTTAATTTTACAATGATTCTTTCATTTTTTATCTTTTAGTATGATATTTAAAAAATACCAAAAATATGCTTGTTTTAACGGTTAATTTTATTTTAATAGTTATTTTACTTAAGTAGGATTAATTATTAAATGGTGTAGTATTTTTGGTCTTGTTTTAGAAGAAAGGGTATGAAATTTGAGGCTAATTTGTTTGGTCTTAGTTGAAAAAAAAAAATAATACGAACTTGCTCGCGCCATCAAATCGTCAAAATAATACCTAGAACTACAAATTTAGCACCAAATCAAATGAGATTTTCAATAAAACTTTGAAACTTCTATTTTCTCAACCGGATGTCCGAATCACGTCAAACCAATTCTGTTTCTCAATAAATTTCACAGGCAAGTCATAAATATTATATTGGACCTGTACCGAGATCCGGAATCAAAATACGGACCCGATATCAACAAGGCCAAACATCAATCAATTCTTAAAACCATTAAATTTTCAGTATTTTCAGTCTTTCAATTTTCAACAAAAATTCATATCTCGAGCTAGGGACCTCGGAATTTGATTCCGGACATATGTCCAGGTCCTATATTTCAATACGAACCCATCGGGACCGTCAGAACACGGTTCCGGGTTTGTTTACCAAAAATATTGATCAAAGTCAACTCAAATGAAGTTTTAGGCAAAATTTCTCATTTTAAACAGTTTTTAACATAAAATCTTTTCGGAAAGACACCTGCACTACACACGCAAATCGAGGACGATCTAAACATGATTTTTAAGGCTTCGAATCACAGAATTAGGTTTCAAAACAAGAGATCACCTATTAGGTCATCACATTATCCACCTCTAAAACAACCATTCATCCTCGAACGGACATAGAAAAGTACCTGAGCTGGTGAAAAGGTAGGGATTTCTACTCCTCATATCTGACTCGGACTCCCAAGTAGCTGCCTCAACGGGCTGACCTCTCCGCTGCACTCGGATTGAAGGATAACTCTTCAATCTCAACTAACAAACCTGCCGGGCTAGAATAGCCACCGGCTCCTCCTCATAGGTCATTTTCTTGTCTAGTTGGACAGTGCTAAAGTCTAACACGTGGGATGGATCACCGTGATACTTCTGAAGCATAAACACATGGAACAACGGATGGACTTTTGATAAACAAGGTGGCAACACAAGTCTATAGGCCACCTCTCCCACTCACTCAAAAATCTCAGGCCCGATATACCTAGGGCTCAACTTGCCCTTCTTTCCAAATCTCATGACACCCTTCATGGGTGATACCCCGAGCAACACTCTCTCTCCAACCATGAATGCAACATCGCGGACCTTACGATTGGCGTAACTCTTCTGTCTGGACTGAGCTTTGTGGAGTCGATCATATATAATCTTTGACCTTATCCAAGGCATCCTGTACTAACTCTGTACCCAACAACCGAGCCTCCCTCGGACCAAACCATCCGATTGGCGATTGGCGATTGGCACCGCCAACCATATAATGCCTCATAGAGAGCCATCTGAATACTCGACTGATAACTATTGTTGTAGGCAAACTCCGTTAGCGGCAAGTACTGATCCCAAGAACTTTCGAACTCTATAACACAAATGCGGAGCATATCCTCTAATATCTGAATAATGCGCTTGGATTACCCATCCGTTTGAGGATGAAATGTTGTACTCAGCTTAAACCGCGTGCCCAGTTCACACTGTACTGCCCTCCAAAAATGCGAGGTGAACTATGTGCCTCATTTAGAAATGACAGACACGGGCACACCGTGAAGACGGATGATCTGCGGATATAAATCTCTGCCACCGCTCTGAAGAATAAGTAGCTGCCACAAGAATAAAATGCACTAACTTAGTCAGTCTGTCCACAATGACCCAAACTTCATCGAACTTCTTCTGTCCATGTGAGTCCAACAACAAAATCTATAGTGATACGCTCCCACTTCCACTCAGGAATCTCCAACTTTTGAAGTAAACCACCGGGTCTCTAATGCTCACACTTTACCTGTTGACAATTTAGATACCGAGACACATATGCAACTATATCTTTCTTCATTTTCCTCCACAAATAATGCTACCGCAAGTCCTAGAACATCTTGGTGGCGCCCGAATGAATAGAATACCGGAAACTGTGGACCTTATCAAGAATCAACTCATAAAGTCCATCCTCATTAGGCACACAAACACGACCCTGCATCCTCAAAACTCCATCATCTACAACAATAACTTGCTAGGCACCATTGTGCCGCACTGTGTCCCTAAGTACAAGCAAATGAGGGTCGTCATACTTCCGATCTCTAATACGCTCAAACAAAGAAAACCAAGCGACTGTACAAGCTAGAACACGGCTGGGCTCAGAAACATCCAACCTCACAAATTGATTAACCAAGGCCTGAACATCTAATACAAGTGGTCTTTCACCGACATAAATGTACGCAAGGCTGCCCATACTCGTTGACTTTCTATTCAAAGTATCGGCCACCACATTGGCCTTCCCGGAAGGATACAATATGGTGATATCGTTGTCTTTCAATATCTCCAACCATCTCCCCTGCCTCAAATTGAGCTCCTTCTGCTTGAACAAATATTGTAAACTCTGATGGTCTGTGAATACCTCACACGGCATGCCATAAAGATAATGCCTCCAAATCTTCAACGCATGAACAACAGCTGCCAGCTCTAGGTCATGAACAAGGTAATTCTTCTCGTGAACCTTCAACTGTCGCGAACCATATGCAATAACATTGCCACCTTGCATCAATACCGCACCCAGACCAATACGAGATATATCACAATATACCATATAAGATCATGAACTTATGGGCAACACCAACACTGGTGCCGTAGTCAAAGCCGTCTTGAGCTTCTGAAAGCTCGCCTAACACTCGTCTGCATTAACACTCACAATATGGCACGACATCACCCTTCTTGCATTAACACTCACAAAATATGGCACGACATCACCCTTCGTGCATTAACACTCCCCCTCACCAAAACAATGAACAATTACAATAGGGAAATAGAAATATCAAGAATAAGACTCACTCATATGCTATGACTCGACAACAAGGCATAGGTGCTCGTCACCTCACCTATACGTTGTATTCAACACTCAAACACGTAGCAAATAGGCAAATAAGACCTAATCCCTCAAGCCAAGGTTAACCACGACACTTACCTCGCTCCAACGGCTAAACTCAAAGCTCAACCATCGCTTTTCCCATCAAACAAGTCTCCGGACCAATAGAATCTAGCAAATTAACAACCAAACCATTCAATTTAACCTTAGGAACTACCCACGATTGCAAAGAATTCAATTTAGGCCATTATTAAAAAAGTCAACACCCGGGCTCGCTTGGTCAAAACCCTAAATTTAGACAAAAACCCGATTATCCATTCACCCACGATTCTGGATATATAATTGATTTTAGAATCCGACCTCAATTTGAGGTATAAATCCCCAATTTTCAAAATTTCTAGTTTCTACCCAAAATCCCCAATTCCACCATGAAAACCTTAGATTTTAGGTTGAAATCTTGCAAATGTAGTGAAAGATTGAAAGAAACTAGTTTAGAATCACTTACCTATGATTTGAATTTCTTGGAAAATTGCCTCTTATGTTTTAGGTATTGAAAATTTAAAGAATGGGTGAAAAATCCCGTCAAGCCATATTTATCCAGCTGCAGATATTGCATTTGTGACCTGGGCTTCGCAAATATGAAGCCCGCAAATGCGAAAGAACTATCGTAAATGCGAGGCCCTTCTCACCTCTGCGATCTTCGCAAATGCGAAGACTGGTTCGTAAATGCGAACTCATTTGGGACCACAAATGCGACACAATCATCGCAAATGCAAAGAATGCCTTGCCCAAACCCATATCGCAAATGCGAAGACCATTTCGCAATTGCGAAACCTGCGTGGCCCAGCTTCTCTTCACTTTTGCGATGAGAAGCTCGCAAATGTGAACCAACCAGAAGTCACAAATGCGATGCCTGCGAGATCAGAGGCCTACAACAAGATCAAATGCACCAGTAGTTTTTCCAAGCCAAATTTCACTCTGTAGCCTATTCGAAACTCACCCGAGCCTTCGGGGCTCAAAAATAAAAGTGCACACTAGTCTAAAATATCATATGAACTTGCTTGCGCGATAAAATCGCCAAATAACACCTAGAACTACGAATTTAGCACCAAATCAAATGAGATTTTTAAGAAAAATTTGAAAATTCTATTTTCTCAAACGGATGTTCGAATCACGTCAAACCAATTCCGTTTCTCATCAAGTTTCACAGACAAGTCACAAAAATTATATTGGACCTGTAGCGGGCTCTGGAACCAAAGTATGGGCCCAGTATCAACAAGGCCAAACATCAATCAATTCTTAAAACCATTAAATTTTCAGTCTTTCAATTTTCAACAAAAATTCATATCTCGAGCTAGGGACCTCGGAATTCGATTTCGGACATATGCCCAGGTCCTATATTTCAATACGGATCCACTGGGATAGTCAAAAAATGGGTCCAAATCTGTTTATAAAAATATGTTGACCAAAGTCAACTCAAATGAAGTTTTAAGTAAATTTTCTCCTTTTAAACAATTTTTAACATAAAAAGCTTTCCGAAAATACGCCCGAACTGCGCACGCAAATCGAGAAAGGTCTAAACGTAATTTTTAAGGCTTCGGATCATAGAATTAGGTTTCAAAATACGATATGACCTATCGGTCATCACAACTGCATTTTGGACTTACACTTTGGGCCCAGACTTTCACTTGGCCTTTCTGGATACTACTAGAAGATTCTTTACAAATTTAATTGTAAATAGAGTTTGTCTTATTCTTGTATTTATCTCATAGTTAGTTATTCTTTTACCAATAGAATAGGGACATGTGTCATAGGTGATTATACATAAATTCCTTTCTATTTGTATAAAGACACGGATAATTCATTCAATACACAAAAAATTTTCTTAATTGTTCTTTTACATCATGCTTTCCAATAAACAGTAACACTCAAAATTGGACATGGTTAAGCACTTAAGCTAAATAATTTGAGTTAATTTGAGGAGATTGGCAGGGTGGCCGATGCGCAAGGTGTCTCGCATTCACGCAGGATCTAGGAATAGAAATTTGAGGAAATTGTCGAGGGTAAATAACAGGAGAAGTAAAAGCTTAAGGGGTGTCAAATCCACTACATTTACTATTATTTTGTTTAGTGTGAATTTAGTACAAGTAGTAAAAAATAATGGATGCCGCTGAACCCACTACTGCCCAACTTGAATCAATTGAGGGACGATCGAGAAGACATTGGTGAGATAAGTTAAATTTGTTTAATACGTAACAAAGAATGAATTAAGCTCTAGTTTTGGTGGGAAGAGTTGAGTTGTCAGTATTTGTGACGACGGGTGTAGCAAGTATCCGCACAGCTAGGAGTTTAACTATCTGGGATTTGACGTCGACTTCAAATACTAATAATCGAGTTTTAAATTTAATATTTGTATATATTTAATAAAATTTTCAACACAAATATACTGTTTGGGCATAAATTAATGGTTCCTCCGAACCTATAACCGGGCTTCTAGCTTCACCCCGACCTAACGAAGACATCATCTTTTTAAATAAAAAAGTTTAAAACAAACCAACGACTTACTAAGAACTGAAGTAAAAAAAGTGTCTTTTTTAGAACAGTAATAGTCTAGACCGCTTAATATCTTTCAACATTAGTATAATAGTGTCTACGACTCTACGTACCCTGTATGAGTATAAGTTCTACGTACGTTTCAATTCTAAACCAAGATCACATTATATAAGGGCCGCTCTTTTCTTAATCAAAGATCTCGGGTTCGAGCCTTGAGTATGGAAAAATATTTGGTATGGAGCATTTTCCTCTAATGGGGCCGTACACGGTGTCAATCCAAATATAGTCGGACTTCATGGACACTAATTGCGAAGACAACATCAATACCATCCCATATGGTCCCATGTTGCCAAATTTGTTTAGAAAGCCTTTGTCATTTTCAGAAACTAAGGAAAAACCAACCTTAACTAGAAACAAAGTACTATAAAGATGCAAAAACCGAGACATTAAAGGAAGAGGAACCAAGAATTGATCTGAAACCAGTTTTAGAAATTTTAAATGAGATCTGATTTATTAGTCTTAATGACCCGATAAGAAAGATAATCTTGAAAGGTTGTCCAATCCCCACTACCATAAATCACATTAATTCAAATCAACTAAAACCATTACGTGCATGATCCAACTGATTTACAACATATGACTCGTAATAAATTATAAATTTCACTACTAAAAAAACTAGAATTAGCTACCTACTTTGTAGTTAATTTATCGCAAAATCACTCGTAGCTAACAAATTTTTTTGATAATCTGTCGCTAAGTAGGATTAGCAACAGATTTTCTATTTAGCTACAAAATTTGTAATTCCTGTTTTTTAGTATGGAAAGTAGCCAGATTGATTAGTTATTGCCACCTCCATAACGCTAGTTGCAATTAGTGGCGGATTTAAAGTAGACGCAGTAGGTCATCTTATACAAATATGAAAAGAAATAACAATAAATACATATACTATAAATTACAGAATTCGCTAATTCAAAATTCTGAATCTGACACTAAAAACAACATGGGTGCATAATTAAGAGTCATATTGACTCATGATCATGCATGCCAGATCAACATTTAATCAAGAAGAGAAGCCATTAATCCAATGTTCCAAATCGTTGTGTTGCGTCTCTTCTGCAAACAATGTTGTTTGACTATAATTCGAAGGGAAATAGCTCCTTTCCTTTTCGTTTTTGCTGCAACTATCTCCAACAGTAGTTGTATTCTCCAAGTTTTCACATATATCAGGTGCATTAAGAAGCTCAGAAAGAAAAGGATCGTCCATATCAAAACCAAACATGAAATTAAAGTTATAATTTTCCAGTTCTTCAGAGAAAGTTGTTGGTGATGATCCTGACACTGGTTGTTGTTGCTCGGACAAAGATGATACCGATAATGATGATGACGATGCTACAATAGTAGTTGCATTTTCTATTGCCAAATCCTCCACCATTACCTTGTCATCGTTATCATTATCAAGAATTGAGTTGTCAATATGAAAGCGTAAGCACTCAGCAGGATTCCTGGTGCAAGGTGAGAAGACTGAGCGAGTACTAGCCAGTTGAGCAATCTCATTGTGAGACTGATCAACATTTTGGGCCTCACCAACTGAACTACTATTAGGAGGACTAATAAAAACTTTAGTGCACCTAATTGCCTTTGTGCGGACGACCAAACACGGGGATGAGGAAGATGATGCTCCTCCGAGTCCAACGTCTGTTAGCAGATACTGTGAATCCTGAGGAACTGTGTGTTCTTGATTATTTTTGTTTAGTTGGGTAACTGGGGAGGACTTGGATGATTTGGCATGACTAGAACGAGGGTGCTGACGATTAATGGAAGATGTTACGCGGTTTCGTTGACCAGGAGCAACTCCTTGTTGTAGTTTCTTGCCGATGTTGGTATTCCAGTAGTTCTTGATTTCATTGTCTGTTCGTCCTGGTAGCCTTCCAGCTATCAGAGACCATCTGCACCAATTTTCAATATTCATATATTATATCACACCCAATGAAAAACGCAATATAATGTGTTTATGTATATTCCTTATTCTTTTATTTATATGTTTCTGGATGAGACGGATCTATGATTTGGAGTAAATAAGTATAAAATATCGAAAATATTGTAGCTATATATGAGCAAAGGAATAACCTGTTTCCAAGAAGTTTATGAAGTCTGATAATGAGATCTTCTTCATCTGGAGTTATATTTCCTCTCTTAATATCTGGCCTTAGATAATTTAGCCACCTTAATCTGCAACTCTTTCCACATCTTTTAAGACCTGTTATTTATAAAATCATTTTGCAACTCAAAACAAATATTACTATAGTATTAATGTCCATATATAAAACAAAAAAACAAAAATTAAAATAAATAAATAGATAAAGTAAAGCTCACCAGCTCTTTTGGGAAGATTTCTCCATTTTCCTTCACCATTAACTTTGATGTAATCTATTAAAATTTTATCCTCCATAGGAGTCCATGCTCCTTTGTTTAGTCCTTCTTTAGAACAACAAGGTTTTCTGCCCATAATTTCTATACGATAAGTTAGAATAATATTGTATATATACTGTTTCTGTTGTTTGTCTCTGGGATTTGGCAATGGTCTAGTTTCAATATGCATATACTTATAGTATGTCAATTCAACATCCAAACCCCCCCCCCCAACCCTACCCCACCAGGGGAGAAGGGGTAGGCAAAAATTGGAATTGGAGTCCCCCCCCCCCCCC